>JAQQZX010040662.1:0-13949 GCA_030068355.1 Notoglanidium maculatum | reverse complement strand
TCCATAATTGAGGGGCTTTGTAAGAGAAAGCTCTTCCCCCTGCTGTAGCCTTCATTATTCGAGGTACTAACAAATAGATATTATAATATAAATAATATAATATATAAATATTATTATTATTATTATTATTATTAGTTTATAAATATGTTTATTGCCATAGTCATAAGTCCTTTTATGGACATTTGTGGATGTTGAGCATTGTCAGGAAGGCACTTTGCACTTTACGGTGATCAACATTCACACACAAGTACGAGAAACTCATCATTTAAGGATCTTTATTAAATCCAAGATATAATTAGGTTTGGCTGAGTCACTTTACAATCCATTTGTACTGCCTGTAATAATCTGGCCCTCGCTGCACGCACACTGTCTGTACTCTCCATCGTTCCGAGCGAACCACAGCCAAGGACTACAGTTCCCATGAGCACTTGGGTCAAACTGAGTTCACTGGATGCTCGTGCAGCATTTAAAAGGACTCTCAGTTTCACTTTAGCTTTGTGCAGCGTTAGTTCATCCCTCGTCTCTGCTGCTGCTAAGCCTGCTCTCTCCTCTCTCCAGCTCTCTCTCTTGCTCTCTCTCTCCTCTCACTCTCTCCTCTCTCCAGCTCTCTCTCTTGCTCTCTCTCTCCTCTCACTCTCTCCTCTCTCCAGCTCTCTCCTGCTCTCTCTCTCCTCTCACTCTCTCCTCGCTCCTGCTCTTTCGCTCCTGCTCTCTCTCTTGGCTGATACTCAGGTATTTATATATTGTATTTTCCTACTCTGTATTGTCTGATCAGCTGAACCTGTTTGTTTGTGGATTTTGCACCTTTGCCTGTGTGTTTAATAAACACGTTTCCCTTCCCTGAAGTCTCCTACCTGCACAGGTGTCCCGCCAAACCGCACACACGTGACACTGCCGTTAGACACTTCGGTCACTTTACACCAACTTTAGTGCAACAGAACTTGTATGTGCTAGTTTCTTCTTTCCCTGCATGTGTGTGTTGCATATTGTACTTGTGTATTGTATTCTTCTTGTACTTATTTTATTCCATTATGACTGTCCAAATAATAAATTAACAGGTCTCAGCTACTTTTAAATAATTCTTTATTAATCTCACCACAAAATGTCCTTATTTTAAGAACGTTTTAACAATGAGAGTGTCCAGTGTTTTGTAAGTATTAAATCTATGTTAAGGCTTAAAAAACAGTGTAACAAAACTAACAAAGTTACCAGATTAATCTTTCATTTGTATTGCTTTTATTTTGTGTTTTCAATATGAGATTAATTTTGGGCATTACAGCAGGTTTGTCTTTGGCTACTTAATCACACAAAGTAAAAACATTTAAAAGGAAAATCACCAGATAATAGTAAATCATTTCATTATTAGTGATCACAAGATAATGTAATGTAATAATAATATGAATGTCTGATACAGTACCGCTAAATCACATTTTAACATTCAAATATACTGAAAATACCTTTTTCCATATTTCAAATTTTTAAATATCATTTACTAATAAGCATAAAAAACTTTTAATACATTTAATAATTAAAAAAGTTACAGACATTTGTATGTAAAGTTAGGACACTACATACATAAGGGTTCAGGTTCAGGTTCTTCCTAACAGTCCTGGGATTTGATCTCACAACCATCTGATCACTAAGTCACTAATAATTCTTCTTCATTGACATTCCTGTAAAATAACAGAAAAAATAAAGTGTTACTAAAGTAGATTTCTATAGAAGGAAGATTTACAGTATTTAATAAATATGGCATAATATGTTAAAGCTCTTTGGTGTATTAACCTTCTCCATATTCTTGCTAGTGTTCCAGTGTTGGGTTCATTTCTTTTACAGTACCTCTTGCACGCTGGTAAGGAAATTATAACCAGTGCCATCAGGCCAAAGCCTATAAACTGAAAGGAAAAAAAGCATTAGTAAAATAAGCAAATATTTCAGCCCGTACATAAGTACACAATCTACTGTATATCTGTTATCATTAGTAACTAGTAATTCATTCACACAGTAACACAAGTACCCATGTTTTAAAGAATGCTTTGATCCTGTTTGAAAACTATATTAGTGTTTGATCAGAAACATGTTAGTGCACTCTGACCTCACCTGAGATATGATTACCCAGAACAGAGTCGTCTGCTGAGTCTCTAGCACTGAGGTTTCATTTCCAGTTGGCCTGCACCATTTTACAACCTCCAAAGTTTCAGATTTCATGTACACACCTTCCCAGTCTGAACACAAACAGGCCAGGTATCGGCCATCGATAAAAAAAAGGGCCAGCCAGGAAAATACACTGAGAAGAGAGTACAGTCTTTGCTGGTCATGTCTGGAGTTCTCCTCCTCCTCTTCATCCTCATTCATTTGTGGAGAAAGATCCAAGAAAAACCAAGTCCAAATGAAGCAACCAAGAGCAGGGACAGAGCAATAAAAAACAAACATCCCTATATTGTAGTTCTGTTTGCAAGGACAAACAAAATGATCATCCAGGATGTTCTCCAGAGCCAAGAGAATAAGATTGAACATCCCAAAACGCCCCACATATTTCTGCCAGTATTTAACAATAAGTTCCATGGTGACAATCAGAGACAATTTGATTCCAATAAAAACGTCCTCGGTCTGAAGTGAGAATCTGAGATTTTTTGTATCACTGCTCTCTCATATATACCCTGCTGTGTAGTTCATTGCTCCTCCCCAATATACATACAAAGGATGTTTGAATAAAATGTCTAATAGGGGAGTTGACATAAAGCCACATACAAAGGTGCCATGAGAAACAAAACCTGACAAAAATGCTTCATTTGTTAAAACATGTGATTATACATGGAAACACAAGGACAAACTCAATTTTGATGCATTATTTTCTCCAAAGTAAATAGTAAAATACTGAATATTCCACACATTTCCAAACATTTCAACATAACTTCAGTAAAAGATAAAACCATGGTGGCACGGGAAAGATGTTTAGAGGTAAAAAAAGTATTGTGTGGTGGGTGAGCTTCCTGTTTTCACTGTTTTCTCATACACCATTCTCATATACATTGCATCATGTATTTCACCACACATCATCAATACGAGACCACCAACATTTACACAGGAAGTAGCAAGAACTGCTGTACAGTGCTGCTCTATTTCCCACGTATATACAGAGAGCTGCTAAGAACATCATCAGACCATCCAGTTCATGAGCATGGAGCAGTGGGAGTTCAGTGGTTAAGATATTGGAATAGTGATTGGAAGAAATCTTAGCACTGCCAAGCTAAACCTGCTGGGCCCCTGCTGGGCCCTTGAGCCTCTTAATCACTAATCTCTCACTTGTATGAATGAGACATGTGTAAGTCACTCAGGGTGTCTGCCAAATGATGTAAATGCAAAAACAATACTTGCGTAATTAACCAATTTCTTTCACATCATGCTGGCAAGAGTCAATAAATCCCATATATCTATCCATATATAGCATAGGGAGATGAGGCAGAAACACATGGCACCCCAGCATCAGCATGGGGGCAGTGGGTATAAGCATCAGCCAGCGTGATGTTTGCATGGCCTGGTATGGCTGTTCCATGCAGCCATGTATGGTTAGCCTGTTGTTCAATGGTACCAAACCTGTGTCAGCCTGTTGTAGCTGCTAGGTGCAGTGATGCGTGTCGCTTGGTGGCTGCTGCACCCCCATCAGCATCAGTCTGTTCAGTCGAGGCCCTAAGCATAGTGGAAGGGCCGCACCAAAGTACCTGACACAGTGGTGTCCACCCAGAGACTTAAACCATGATCTTGGAAATATGAGAAGTAGGGATGAAGGGATGACTAAAGTGATCTTGGTGCTGAGTAGGGATGAAGGAGATCTCGAATATTTAGTGCAGTGAAAAGATGCAAAGCTTTAAAAACAACCAGAGTGATTTTAAATTTGATTCTGAATCTCACCAGTAACCAGTGGAGAGAGGATAGAACAAGTGAAAACCTTTTCCTATTTCCAGGCAAAAATCTAGCTGCTGCATTTTGTCCCAGCTGAAGGTGAGATTGAGGAACGCACCCATAAGGAGATGCAATAGTCAATCCAAGATGCAATAAATGTATGAATAACTATTTGAAGAAAAGATTTCAACTTTGAGACCTCAAATGGTAAAATCTGGCCTTAACAATTTGACAATTTGTTTGTCAAAGCTTAATGATGACTCAAAATGCTGCCAAGGTTCCTGACATTATCGCAGTTCATTGCTGAATGCTGAACCTGACCAAGTGCCAATTTCAGCTTTCAATTTCAGCAACGTTCCTCCAGGACCAAGGTGCTACATATAAGACAACACAGAAGTACAAAAGTGCACGTGTGCTACAGAAGACAACATAAAATGCATGTGTGCAAAACATGCAAACACTGTAGACATAACAAGACAAGATGGTGCTCTTAACTTCCTGTTAGTGGTCATGATTAACTACAGCTGGTAGGTGGAGCAACTTTGGCCTTGTCTGTCAGAAGATCCAAACCATCACCCTCAGCTGAGAGGAAACTGGTTCTGATGGTCAGGAACAACCCAGGAACCATCAAGGCACAGGCCTGCCAGGCCTGGACTGGAAGCTGCTGTAACAATGTCTACTGTCAAGAGAGTTTTAGAGAGTTCTGAGAGGCTGCCATCCAAAGGCACTGTCCCTGATGTCCATGTGATGTTGCAGAGACATGTCAACCAAGACAGTCCTACAACATCCAGAGCCTTTAGGAACTCCGGGCATATCTCATCCACCCCCAGGGCCCTGCTATGGAGGAGCCCACCCCCGAGTCCCAAGGCTCTGCTTCCTCATTGGAAGGCATGTTAGTGGAATTGAGGAGGTCTTCAAAGTACTCCCCCCCCATTGACCCACAACGTCCCGAGTCAAGGTCAGCAGCACACCATCCCCACCATATACAGTGTTGACACTGCACTGGTTCCCCTTCCTGAGATGCCTGATGGTGGACCAGAATCTCCTCGAATCCATCCGAAAGTAGTTCTCTATGGCCTCACCAAACTCCTCCCACGCCCAAGTTTTTGCCTCAGCAACCACCGAAACCGCACCCTGCTTGGCCTGCCAGTATCTATTAGCTGCCTCCAGAGTCCCAGAGGACAAAAGGGTCCTGTAGGACTCCTTCAGCTTGATGGCATCCCTCACTGCCGTTGTGTCCACAAGCGGGTTTGGGGATTACCACCACGACAGACACCGACCACCTTACAGCCACAGCTCTGGTAAGCCGCCTCAACAATAGAGGCATGGAACATGGCCCATTCAGACTCTATGTCCCCCACCTCCCTCGGGACATGGCCAAAGCTCTGCCGGAGGTGGGAGTTAAAGCTACTTCTGACAGGGGACTCTGCCAAACATTCCCAGCAGACCCTCACAACACATTTGGGCCTACCAGGCCTGACTGGCATCCTTCCCCACCATCAAAGCTTACTCACCACCAGGTGGTGATCAGTTGACAGCTCCACCCCCTCTTCACCTGTGTCTAAGACATGAGGCCGCAAGTCCAATGATACAACCACAAAGTCGATCATCAAACTGAGGCCCAGGGTGTCCTGGTGCCAAGTGCACATATGAACACCCCTATGCTTAAACAGGCTCCAAGTTGGGAGGCAATAAGTATACCCACACCCGCTCGGTGCCTCTCACCTGGGGCAACTCCAGAGTGGTAGAGAGTCCAGCCCCTCTCAAGGAGATTGGTTCCAGAGTCCAAGCTGTGCATCGAGGTGAGCTCGACTATATCTAGCCGGAACCTCTCAACCTTGCACACTAGCTCAGGCACCTTCCCCTTCAGAGAGGTGACATTCCATGTCCCAAGAGCCAGCTTCTGCAGTCGAGGATCGGACCACCAAGGACACCACCCAACTCACACTGCACCCAACTTCCTTGCCTCCTCCCATAGGTGGTGAGCCCATGGGAAGGGGGACCCACGTTGCCTCTTCGGGCTGTGTCCGGCCGAGCCCCATTGGTGAAGGCCAGACACCAGGTGCTCGCCATCAAGCCCCACCTCCAGGCCTAGCTCCAGAGGGGGGCCCTGGTGACCCGCGTCTGGGCGAGGGAAAATGCTGTCCAAATTTTTTATTCTTCATAAGAGGTTTACTGAACTGCTCTTTGTCTCATTCCTCATCTAGGACCAGTTTGCCTTGGATGACCCTACCAGGGGCATAAAGCCCCAGACAACAGAGCTCCTAGGATCATTGATCATAATTCAAATGTTAGTTTAGCCATGCATTATACCATGTTAGTTCAATGCTAACCTCCATTACTGTAGGGGAAACACTTCTTCTCATTCCATCCCTCCAGGGGTAGAAAAAACACTTCAAAAAACAATGACATAGCCTTTAGAAGGGGCTACAATGTAAAAAATAAAAATAAAAAATAAATAAATAAAAAGCAAAAAATCTGATGTTATTATAAATAGGAACATAATAACAAACTAAACTGTCTTCAATATGAGACCTCCAACACTTACACAGGTACTTCCTGTATAAATATTGGAGGTCTCATACTGAAGAGATAAATGTTTCAATATACATTACATGGACAAAAGTATTGGGAGGCCTCACCAAGAGGGACTTCAATGAAATTGCATTCAAATATGTAGACTTTAATTTGGAGTTGGTCCCCCCTTTGCAGCTATAACAGCTTCCACTCTTCTTGGAAGGCTTTCCACAAGATGTTGGAGTGTTTCTGTGGTAATTTGTGCCCATTCATTTTGTAGAGCATTTATGAGGTCAGGTACTGATGTTGGATGAGAAGATCTGGCTCACAATCTCCGTTCCAGTTCATCCCAAAGGTGTTCAATGGGGTTGATGTCTCTGTGCTGGCCAGTCAAGTTCTTCCACACCGAACTCATCTAACCATGTATTTATGGACCTTGCTTTGTGCACTGGGGCACAGTCAGTGTTTAAATCTAGGCTGAAAATGTATTTGTTTAGCCAAGCCTTTTGTTAATAGCCTTCTACTAATTTAAGGAGCAGATCTGGAGGGTTCTCAGGCATAGAATGTTTTGGTAAACTGAGATGTTTGGATGCTGTCATCCCCCACTCACACACCTTCACTCAGGTTTGTTGACTGTGGAGTGGCTGGGCACCTTATGTCCGAGGAGACCCTCATGTCTGTGTTTCCTTCTGGCTCTCCCTTTTAGTTATGCTGCCATAGCTAGCCATGCCAGAGTTCCTGCTTGCACTTGGCACACAATATATTCTGTTCCTTACCGTTAGGTGACAATGAGCATACCTACCAATCTGCTTTTTCTCTTCTCCCTCTCTCTCTGTCTGTCTGTCTGCCTGTCTGTCTGTCGAGCTGCACATGCTACTCCTGAGACTCCAGTGATCCTGACCCTTTCTGCTTTCCAGACCTGCCTGATCCATCCTGATGTCATACTTCTGGTTGGAGTCATCAATTGGAAACCACTTGCTCCTGTTAAATATGGCACCATATGAACTGCCTCAACATACACCTGGAACTGTGAAGATGGCATTGGACCGCTGTTGACAAGAGCGGTTCTGCTACAATGGCATAGGACTCGAATCACCATGAACAGTCTTGCACTCAAAACTTGACCCTAGTATTAAAGTGTGTTAGTTGTAATTGCACTATACAGTGTGACCCAAATGAGGATGGGTTCCCTTTTGAGTCTGGTTCCTCTCAAGGTTTCTTCCTTTTGTCATCTCAGGGAGAATTTCCTTTCCACCATCACCATCACCACATGCTGCTCTTTAGGGATATATATAAATAAATGTATAGATTCATAAGTTTATATTCAGAATTTATATACTTCTGTGAAGCTGCTTTGTGACAATCTCTGTTGTTAAAAGTTCTATACAAATAAAATTGAATTGAATAGAACAGTCATGCTGGAATAGGAAAGGGCCTTCCCCAAACTGTGTCCACAAAGTAGGAAGCATAGCATCCAAAATGGCTTGGTATGCTGAAGCATTATGATGGCCCTTCACTGGAAGAAAGGGGCCCAAACCCTGAAAAACAGCCCCACACCATTATCCCTCATCCACCAAACTTCACTGTTGGCACAATGCAGTCAGGCAGGTAACATTCTCCTGGCATCTGCGTATGAGAGACATAAAGTACAAAGAAAATAAAGAAAATCCAGCATTTAGTGTGATCGAGCCCTGATCAGAGATCAAACTGATAAAGTGTGAGATTGGTGATAAATCAGAAATTGGCACAAAATCACTAAGAAGTAAACAACTGTGGTGAGGTACATTCAGTGATTTCAGATTCATTACTAATGAACTCTACAGCTTATGATGTTGAAAGAAGGTTTGGAAAATCTTTGTGGAGTTGGACTTGGGAACCACTGACCAATGTCAGCAAAAACTCATGAAAATTGTGCAATATACATGAAGTTCTCTTCTAAACAGTTTCTAAATTACTTTTTCTCATGATTTACTCACAATAAACTATTCATCAGATCTACAGTTTCATTTACTATAAATCACCAAGGACTGCAGATGAGATTAATACACTCACACCTCTGTTAGTACACCAGCCAGAGCCGGCCTGTTGTATATAGGTGACATAGACGAATGCTAAGGGTCCTGTCCATCACTAGAGAAGCCCCAAATGATGGAAGAAAAACTTAAAACATCCATTATTCTTTTTATTGATACTATTTAAATACCATTATTTCAAAATATTACAAAAAAAGCCCACAAGAAATAAATGCTTCAATACAAAAGCCAACAAGCACATAACTACATGTAACTACCAATAATCTGTGAAGTTTCAGCTGTATCAAGCAATATATGAGAAGGTATAACTGACTTCCTCTTTGGGTGGTGAGACTTATAAATTCATTGTACCAACATTTCAATGCCATACAAGATATTAAAAATTACTTTGTAATTTAACATAAGCAACATTTTGACATCATGTATACTAAGTCTACATAGATATATATAGATAATTTTATAGATTCATAAGTTTATATTCAGAATTTATATACTTCTGTGAAGCTGCTTTGTGACAATGTTTGTTGTTAAAAATGCTATATAAATAAATTTGAATTGAATTGAATCTGATATGAGTCCGATGAACCATTAAGGAGTATGTTAAAATGCAACACATCTCAAAATGCACAAAATTCAATATACCTCATTTACTGTTAGGCATGGCCAGTGCAATGAATGCAGGGCTAGTTATAAATTTGTTCATGTTGGGGAGCTTCACATGCCTACCAACTTTGGTGCAAGTATGTGAAACTTTATGCCGGGCAAAAGACTTGACATATGACATATGGTGGTGCTATAGAGTCAGTATAGGGTACTGGGCCACACCCAATGGTCCCTGGGAAGCAGTTACAAGGACTGATGTGTGTGCCAAATTTCATGAGTTTTCACCCATGGGAACCACCACAAACATTGTCAAGTATAGTAATAGTAGCATAAATAATAACAAGGACAAGATCATTATCCACTATTTTCTCCAAAAGAAATAGTAAATAGTTGAATTAAATTAAATTTTATTTGCATGTCACCTTTAACTATGGACACATTTACATTTATGTCATTTGGCAAATGCTCTTATCCAGACCGACATACAAATATATCTCATTTATACAGCTGAGTGATTGAGGGTTAAGGGCCTTGTTCAAGGGCCCCGCAGTGGCAGCTTGGCAGTGCTGGGATTTGAACTCGTGACCATCCAATCAATAGTCATGTGAAAAACATGTGAATTTATAAATTAATCTCTAGTGAGTAAGCCTCAGAAGAGGACAACCAAAAAACAAAACTTTTTTATTTGAGAATTACATTTGTGCTGGATTTAGAAAGGAAGGCTCTATGGGAGAAAACACACCCTCCCTTAATTCAATGTTTTTATTTATCACCACCTAAATAACAATTGTGTGGTCCTCACCAACTTCTATAAACAAATAACCACATATGACAACAAAAACACACAGGTTATAAAATTATGATTTTTCCCCAAAAAAGGGGAAATTCAGAAAACAGGAGGGGAAAAGATTAGTTCATCCTTAAGAATTGTGAGTACCTCAATAAAAGCAGATCTGAAACAATATCCCAAAAACACCTCATACCAGATGTGAAGCATAGTGGTAGAGAAGTGAAGATGTGGGCTTGTTTTGAAGCCACAGCACCTGGGAAAGCTGTGGTCACCGATACAATGATCAACTTAATTTAAAACCGGAATATTCTCAACATAAATGTGAAGCCATCTGTCCAGCAGTTTAAACTGGGCTGAAATTGGGTCAGGCAGCAGGACAATTATCCCAAGCACAGCCGCAAATCAACATCTATCCTGCTAAAGAAGAAAAAAATCAATGTGTTGGAATGACCATGTCAAAGTCTAGACCTCAACCCCATTGAGATGCTGTGATGGGATCCTAGGAGAGCTGTGCATAAACAAATGCCCTCAAACATCAACAAATTCTACAGAAAACATTTTTATACAAAATAATGTTGTTGTTGTTGTTGTTTTCTTTTTAAAGAAAATAACTACATATTGAAATCTGTTTTTATGCTGTCACCTGGGGTTATGTGTTTATAGTTTTTGAGCACCACACAACTGATAACAATAAAATCATAACTGAAGGAGGGTGTAATTTCTTTTTACCATGACTGTACATGCAAAACTTGAGTCACTGAGTGGATCAAAGTGCTTTAGGTTGAGAAAAATTTTGTCATTCAGGAATAGAAATAGAGTAGAATCTCTTTCTTTTCAAAACTGTACTGTTTGGTTTCCTTCTCTAGCTTTGTTGTTTGTCTAAGGGTGAGATCTCCAAACATGAATATGGGGATGGAGAGGAGAGCTCAGTCAGAAGCAGAAGCAGTCAGGAAAGACTGTCTTCCAGTTAGTGGAAGTCTTAACTGATATATTGATGTCCTTATCTCTGCCAGTCATCCCAGTATGTTTTAAAAGGACCATTACCATACCAAGACTCCTGACATCTCCTGTCTGAAAGACTACTGCCCTGTCACACTGACCTCCACTGTCATGAGGTGCTTTGAGCAGATAGTCAAAATGCTGTAGTGAGTAAGCACCCCGAGACGACTCAAAAAACCACGCCAGAGACAGGAAGTGCAGTGCAAAGCGGGGTAAGTCCGTGCTTTATTGGGGAACATTAGCAGAAACTCAAACAAAAAAATAAAAATAAAATAAAACACCACAACACATATCTGCATATGCCCCTGTACAACCATCGACCCTCTCCAGTTTGCATACTGCTACAAGAACACTAGAACACAGAGGTTCCATTGCCCTGATGATGCACACTACTCTCACACACCTCCAGAAAAATAACTTTAAAAAAAATGAACATTCCTGTGAAAATAGGCCTCAATTAGTCTTGATATGAGCAGATTTATCTAGATTTATTTATATTTATTTTTTATTTATATTTTATTTATATATTTATCTAAATATATCTTATTTATCCTTATCTATCTATTAGAAATCTTTCCTATAAGTGTTTCCCCATTTAGAGATTTGGCATTTAAGAGAATCCTGTAAACTGGGGAATATGTTCGTCACCTACTCATTTTCCTGAGTGTGTGCAAATTTGTGAATAAGAGAACAAAGTAATACTGCCTCAACTAGATCGACTTCAGATTATATAATCTGGAATTTTCAATCTGGAATATACTCAGTTGTTTAAACTGCTTGTTTTTATTACAGTGTTTAGCAGATGCTCTTATCCAGAGTGGCCTAAAAAAGAACTGTGGAGTCTCGACCAAAAACACTCCTCATGCTAGTGCACGCAGGCAGGGACCAAGAGCTCCCATTTAGTGAAAACCAGACATTTTATTTTATTGGCTTTAATTAAAGAATATAAAATATAAAGAAAGTGAGCTAACACAAACCCATAAATTAAGAGAAATAAAACTAATCATTCAGTTATGATAGAAGTGGTGATGTGTAAACTGACGGCAGGCCAGTCTGTCTGCTCAGGGCCATGAGCCATAAACAAACGATGGAGGAATTAACGGTAGTTTATTATTATTAATATTATATGTTTATAAATATGTTTATTTCCACAGAAATGAGTCCTTTTATGGACTTTTGTGGGAGTTAGGGTTAGTCAGGAAGGAACTTTGCACTTTATGGTGATCAACATTCACACACAAGTACAAGAAACTCAGCGTTTACAAATCTTTATTAAATCCAAATGATAATTAGGTCAATTTACAATCGTTTTGTACTGCCATTATACACTTTGGTCACTTTACATCAACTTTAGTGCAACAGAACATGTTTGTTCCATTTTCTTCTTTCCCTGCATGTGTGTATATTGTACTTGTGTATTGTATTCTTCTTGTACTTATTTTATCCTATTTTAACTGTCCAAATAGCAAATAAACAGGTCTGGGATACTTTAAAATAATAAATTTTACAATGCTTTTTACCATGCAATAAACTGTTTATTTACCAAAAAAATTAATTGTTCACAGAGTAATTCTATATTAATCTCACCACAAAGTGTCCTAGTTTTAAGAAAATTTTAACAATGAGAGTGTCCAGTGTTTTGTAAATATTAAATCTTTATTAAGGCTTAAAAAACAATGTAACAGAACTAACAAAGTTACCAGATTAATTCATCATTTGTATTCCTTTTACTTTGTATTTTCAATATGAGATTAATTTTGGACATTACAGCAGGTTTGTCTTTGGCTGCTTGATTACACAAAGTAAAAACTTCTAAAAGGAAAATCACTAGATAATAGTAAATCATTTCATTATTAGTAATCACAAGATAATGTAATGTAATAATAACACGAATGTCTGATATACTGTACCTCTAAATCACATTTTAACATTCAATTATACTGAATATATCATTTTACAACTAATTAGCATATGATAAAAAATAATTTTAATAATTTAGAAATTTACAGACAAGTTAGGACACTACAGTGCTGAGCAGTCGAGGGTTCAGATTCTTCAGTCCTGGGATTTTAACTCACAACCATCTGATCACTGGGTCACTAATGATTCTTTATCATTGGCATTCCTGTAAAATAACAAATAAAATAAAGTGTTACTAAAACAGATTCCTGCAGGAGGAATATTTACAGTTTTTAATCAGTATGGCCTAATACGTTAAAAGGTCTTTGGTGTATTAACCTTCTCCTTCTTCTTGCTGTTGATCCAGCTCTGTTGGGTTCTGCTGCACTGTTGGGTGTTGAGTTGTTCTGGCAGTAACAGTTATACACTGCTAGGATAACAATAACTGCTATCATCAGGCTAAAGCCTGTAATCTGAAATAAAAACAGGATTAGTGAAATAAGGTACTATTTAACCAGTACATAGAGGACTT
Organism: Notoglanidium maculatum; assembly: GCA_030068355.1. NCBI lineage: Eukaryota > Metazoa > Chordata > Actinopteri > Siluriformes > Auchenoglanididae > Notoglanidium > Notoglanidium maculatum. The sequence continues at coordinate 673 of JAQQZX010040662.1, read as the reverse complement.
AAAGATTTTTTTCAGACACAATTTCCTTTTTTTCTGTCATTGTTGTGACTCCTTATACAGTAATCCATTCACCCAGTAACACATGTACACTCCTAACATACAGTGTTAATAGAGATTTTCATTTTCTCTTAATGACACACAGCTGATGGTAAACAATTTTATATGATACTTTATAATACTATATTCTGTGTATATATACTTTATGTAATTAATAAATATATATATTCACCAACACCATCACTGAAACTAATTACCTCATATATGCTACTGCCACAGTAATCCTGGAGCTGCTTGGTTACAAAATATGCAAAATACAAGTATGTAGAGTGCCCACCATGGAGAAAAAGGTTGGAAGCCAAGATCAGGGAAGCCCGGAGACACATCTGCTGGCTCACAGAAGTGCAGAAAGGAGTCAAAAGAACAGGTCCTGGGTCATGAAGAAGTACAGCAAGATGTCCATAAGTGAGGCTCTGGAGACTGCCAAACAAAGACTTATAGCTTTGGCCACAAGTCTGAAGAGATACACCAGGGAAGCAGAGGCCAAAAGAATAAATGGCCTGTTCTCCAAAGAACCATCTGGGGTGTATTCACAGCTCCAAGGGAACAACAGCAGAGGAAGATTAGATCCACCCAGAGCTGAGACTGAGAAATACTGGAAGGACATATGGGAGAA
>JAQQZX010040566.1:0-13956 GCA_030068355.1 Notoglanidium maculatum | reverse complement strand
AAACCCACGCATGCACGGGGAGAACATGCAAACTCCGCACAGAAAGGCACCCTGGGTGACCCGGGGATCGAACCCAGCACCTTCTTGCTGTGAGGCGACAGTGCTAACCACCGTGCCGCCTAGTTTAAAATATTCAAAAAAAAATTTTAATTATCAACAGAATGTGAAGAAAGAACGGCTTTGATGTCATGTCAAAGGCTTCGGCGTATTGTGTTGCAGAGATATCAACTAAAGTTAGCACGCTAACCAGCTATCCCCAGCCTGTCCTATCTCGTAATTCCACTTTCTACCTCAAGAGGCGATAGTGAGTCACTGTAGGGTCCAGTCTGCCCTCAGTGCTGAAAAAATCGCGAGATTTATCACTAGGCTCTTTTTGAATGAAAGTCACTTAAGGTGGTCTAAAAAAGTATTTTAAGTTTTAAGCTTTTGAAGGACCAGAAATGGCTGTTGGTGTCGGACTATTAACAAGCAGATAGAAGCAAAACAAGAGTGATCATTGGTGTGACTTTTCACCCCTAAAAACAGCTCTTGGCGAGTAAAGGGAGCAAGATTGATGCTGAACCTGCAGCATTTCATCTAGACTGGTAAGTAAACCGCTATTAATGCTAATGTTGGCTATTTAGCAATTAGCTTATAAAGGTAGCTATTTGTCTAATGTTAATGACTGTGTTGATATGGTTGGTAAGTTAGCGGTTTGCTGATGCGCAGTTCAGACCAGTTAGAATAGCTGTATGTGGCTAGCTCCATTAGCTTGTCCTCTAGCTAGCTACCAAACTGAGGCACATTTATGTAGCATGAACGTTCCACAACAGCGATGCTTTTAGCAATACACCTGTGTCAACTCGGTTTAAAAAAAGAAAAAAAGTACTTAGCTTAATTTCTGACTGCAAATTAAGATCCATAAGAATTGGAGTGACAGGAGTGTGTGAATATAAAAGGAAAAGAAAGTTTCTAGAACGCCATATGGCTGACGATCACTCGAACAGTGCAGGCTGTGCTGTGGTTGCTCATGTGCATGATGGTGCTTGTGTGCTACATTGTGCGCTTCTCAGGCTGATGTGTTGTGTGATTTTTATTTATTTTCCCAGGCTTACTGCCTCAGTGATGCTTCACCTCTTTGGCTGTTCTGAATGCGAGCGTGAGCCCTGGACCCGCTCCATCAGCATCGTTGGCTCTTTACACACTAAACAATACAGCTTTAAAGTGTTCCTGCTCAAGCTCTGATGACATTGTGTAAACATATCTCGATGCGTCTTGACAACTCTATTCAGATCGAGTGAGTAGTTTTATGGAAAGTCTTTAAAATGTCATGTCCGAACTAGTTCTGACCCCTGTGGCTTTCCAAGCTCTAGGTTGTTTGTTTCTTCTTGCCAAGTCTTCTGTGTATTACGTTGTTGTTTATTCTGTTCCTGTTTACCTAGGGCCTCACGTATAAAGTATATGAAGGACGTATAAATGGCGGTGGGTGAAGCAGACACAAGTTGTCGGCTCTTCTGACGTGTAAAATAAAAAACCGTAAGATGTGTACGTAGGAATATTCTCTATACCTCCCTGTGAATGACTTCTAAAATGTAGATTTTTAAGCTTGTAGATTTTAAGGCCTGGATTCTGGGTTTTTGTAGTCACAGTATTTATTGTAATTTCATAATTACACTATTTATCCAGTTACTCACTCATGTAACCCAGGCACTGTCTAACACCTCCCAATTAGGGGATAACCTCATCAAGCACTCAATTTGTTTTGTCTTTTGTTGCACTATAGGAAGTAGCATAAGCAATTATAGTGTACACCCAAATAAGTGACCATAAAAGAAATGAATACTTGTGGTAAACGCCTGGATGGTAAAACTGTGTGATTTCCAGACTTGCTGGTGTTTACCAGCCAGTATTTGCTCCTTAGATGTACCTGAGGAGAAAAATCTTCTCAATTACAGGATAACTCGACCTGTAACAGCAAGCTGCTTCTGTTTTAATCTGCGTCCGCGATAAAACAGTAGCCTGTGTGACTCGCTTTAATTACTTCACTCCATGGATTAATGTCTTTATCCGGGTCACGGCACCACCTTCAACCTGCTCTCTGTGGTTCACGAGTTTGGGAGTATTTGAGTCTTAAGCAAGAATTTAATTATGTTCTCCAATTCCTGTCGTCAGGAACCGATTGATCTAAACATGTTTATGTATTCAATTCATTTCTTCGTATCAGGCTCTGACTCCACAGGAATCTGTCAGTAATCAGATGGTGTACTGCTCTGTTAAACCTTGCAATATGTTAAACAGTTGCTAACCGAAGACTTGCCAGTAAATCTGCAGGATCTGACCAAAAGTTCCACAAGACGACTCGCAACGGTGGTTCTGTGAATGCTGGCAGTATTTTCTCACTTGCAATTGAACACTAGTCTGACAGGCAGAACCGCTACGTAGATCAGTACGCTGAGGACTTTGATATACGAGGCTTCTGATCTCCGGTCCTGTGCCGTCAGTCTTTAATCCTGCACTAATACTCGTGATATGCTACAGTAACCAGACGCCGCAGTCACATTCCTCAGTGCTGATTTATCAAAGCTCGCTCTAAATGTCACATGAGCTAAAAAATCCACTTCGATAATAGAATCAGGCAGCGGAGTGTAATCCTCAACAGCAGCGTTCATGTAATCGTGTACTGGGGACCCACTGCCCTGCACAGGTCTGAAAAAAAAGTAATAACGCACTCAAAATGTGAACATTTTACTCTGCTTCTTCAATCTGCAAGGTGTAAACAATGTAAACGTTATCCGTAAGATCTGACTATGTATGTTAAACTAATTTTAAAGGTACATCATTCACTTTTCTAAGTGAAAGATGCATACCATCGGTACAAAAGACCGTAGCAATTTGCCAATATTTTACATTTGTCGATTAATTTAAAAAAGAAAAGCCATACTTTTTTACCAGGTTATAGTTACGTTCAATTTTGTGGAATGTCAGAAAAAAAAGTTACTTCCTGTGATCACTTGTGTTATTGCAACATTCCTTAACCAATCTCTCTCTTTAAGTTACTAAAACAAAAACAAAACGCAGCTCGTCAAAGTCACAGCTTTACCTCTGATAAATAGTGCTGACACTGGAGACTCCTTCTAATTGCTTATGTATTTCTTTAAGTAACACTTCATTTGTTATTAGAAATAAATTGATACCCCAGCCATGCAAGTATAAATAACTAAGTTGTTAATAGCATAAGTTATTAGAATGAATGCATTAATATAAGCCTGGGATTTTTCTTGGGATTTTTCCTGCATCTGACCATTTTGAACATTTCATGGTGACTGATAAATGTTTTGGTATGCTGGAATAATTACAATGAATTTATTACAATAAATAAATGCATATATCTCAGAAAGTGCGTGCGTGCGTGTGGCGCCAGATTAATACAGCTTGCATGTGTGTATCTGCATTTGGTGTTGAATCCAAGCATCACAAAGCTGCTTCTGTGTGTTTTAACAGATGAAAGCAGGCCCTTCTCACAAAGTTAGGATTAAATAAGATCCCTGCTATGATTTAGAAACTTTTCAGCACACAATATCAGGGGAAATCAGACAACTGTTCACTCAGTAGCCCTATTCATATATGGAAACCTGTGAGGGCAGTGTGTACTGAATGGAGCAGCTCAAAACTGAAATTCAGGAGGAATGTTATGCTTGAAAAACCTTTTTTAGACTTCAGTTATATCTGAGGTTATGGTACTGTATCTGTACAGTACTGTATTAACCTCCTTCACAACTGCCTCCTGCCCATAGCCTCGGAGGGAGATTTATATGCCTTTTGAACACACAGGGCTGGTTTAGATTTTTTATTTATTTTTTTTCTGCCTTGCCTGCATATTTTGAAAAATCAAATTCTTATTAAAAGGTAGAATAAGAGTTCATGTCATAATTTCAGCCATAAGAAACACCAACACTGGTCACAACATCGGAAATTTGCCAAGGAGTTGTTTGGAAACCAAAAGAGTCGGCTCACATTTGAGAGTCGAGTCAAAAGTTCTGACTCCCTGAAAAGAGTCGCAAATCCCATCACTTGTGGACTTAAAGACACGCCCATCGTATTGATCAACCAGCCATAAGACACGCCCACTGAAGCATCTCCTGCCTTCTACCAAGCGTCTCTTCATACATGAAGCTGGAGTTAGTGGTTTAAAACGTGAACGGAAAGCAAAGTTTTTTTTCTTTCTCAAAATGTTCGGGTACTAACGCAACGCTGCCGGTGAGTCTGAGTGAAATGGTTCTTTTGAATGTTATTGAAACTGTTAAAATAAACGGATTTTTCTTTCTTTTTTTTCTTTTACTGTGCTTGAGCCGGCGCACGCGCTCAGCACGGCGCGACAGGTGCGCGTAGGAGCGCGCACGTCCGCGTGGAAAACCCAGAGATGGCGCGTGCGTTATTCAGAGCAGCTACGTCTGTCTGTCTGAGCAAAAAGATAAAATTCCTAAAAGTGTGTGTGCGCGCGCGTGTTTTATACCCTTGTCAGGACTAAATGTCCTCACGAAGATAGTAAGATTTGAATGGTCCTTGCAAGGAAAATGTGTTTTTTTGTTTATTTTTAAAAAATAAAAGGAAAATATTTTTATTACTGGGGTAAATTGTAGGGTTAGGTTTAGGCGTTACTTTATTAACTACCTGCATTAATCATTATGTCAGTGGAAGGTCCTCACAAGGATATATCCACTGAATTTGTAATATCACAGCAGTTTGACAACAATTACACATTTTTTGGACTAATTCATTAAATTCACTAAATCACTGATGGAGTGATATCTCAAGAACCAATGGTTGAATGTTTTCAGAATTGAAAAGGAATGATCTTCGTAATCAGCAGAGGAGTTGAGTAAATTTTGGAATTGCTCCAGAAAGGCTCAAGGTCAGATAACAGACATGGAAATGATTAAGGAGAAGCAGTAGACTTGCTGGCAGCCGAGGCATCCCTGTCAAGTTCTACTTGTTTATTCATTAATGAATAAGAACATCCTGCTTTTCATCCACAGCATTCACAAAACGACTCCATTCCTGTTATCGGTTCGGTTCTAGCAGACTTGGAGTTGTTTTTCTCACCAGCCTCTAGTTAATTATGAAAAAAATACAGTTTATTTTACTCAGAAACCACATAAGACTTTCCTGTGTTTGGAAGTGTTATGGCTGCTGTTATAAAAAAAAAAAAATACGCACACACTGACCACTCAAAATCAGGAATTACACAGTACTGTAATATTTATAATAAGTATTGTTATTGGACTTTAATGAAGGAGCTTTCGTTAGAGCTCAGATCTGAGCCTCAGTTGCTCGTATCATCACACTTCAGGCACACACACTCGCTCTGGATGAGTGTCTGATTGAATGACGGAAGTGTGCTGAGTGTGTGAGAGAGAGATGGGGAGAGAGTGAGTGTTAGGAGAGTGTGTGTGAATTAACTTGTGACCATCTGAACGTCTAAACGTGTGTGTGTGTGTGACTACTGAAAAAAGAATAGAAAATCAGTTTATTCCAGCACGTCATTCTATTACTAATGCACTCGAGTGTCCGTTAAAACTGCAATATTTAAAAGGACTAATATTACTGAAGAAGATATTGTTTCACATTATCAGTTTATAGTAGAGATTCCATTTCAAATACGAATACTACATCTGAAACCTGGCGTGCCAGCCAGTCGTCTGATATTTTCTGCTTTAAACTACTACGCTTTAAAATAATTTTTTTTAATTCACTTAGGAAAACGGTTAATGTCAAAAAGCACTCGCACTGCATAAATCATAAGGTATAAAATATAGATATAATAATAAAATCAATCCGAATGAAAAAAAAAGTGCAGTTGAGTTTTTCTGTATGTAAACATTTACATTACACAAAAGCCCAAAGCTAATCATTTCTATTTGACACGATTAATCTGTGATTCAATCTGACTTCCATTCTACCATTTTTCCAAATATCCTGGGTCTCCGATCGGTGTCGTCTCGCCTATCTCTGTACTCGGTAGATCGAGATTAGGTTGTAAAAACAATGGCGTATTCCTTTTAAGGTTTCCTAGACGTGATTAAGAAGATGCATACAGCACACAAGATGATATTTCAAGGCTGAGGATTTAGTCTTCCAATTTTCCTGCTGAGAGGGAATCACACTGAGTGAAAGCAGAACCATTAGAGATTGCCCTTTCACAACGAGCTCATACGGAGTCCATCTGCTACCACACACACACACACACATGCTATGTAGCTCACTCACTAATCTGACTCTGCCATGTCCTCACACACCTTGTAATGGATTTGCATGTAGAAGTGAAGCTCTCTTATTCCGCTGAATGACATCAGAAGATTAATGAATTAAACTAGTCAGTTATTGGTGTAAATGGTGTTATATATATTTTTAGCTTTATCTGTCAAGTTCAGTGAAACATCAAGCAAAGTATCAAAAAAATCAAGCTGCACATTTCAGCTGCAATATAACAATTAAATGCTGATTTAACTAAAGGTTTCTCTCTCGGGTTATAAACAGACGACTCATGGAGGAAAAGCTGAGTGACTCTGCAATCATCCAATCATGGACGTCTGCCTCAAACTGACCGGGCTTCTTCTAGGCACGCTGCTTTCCGACTGTCTGACAGCCGTCCTGTCGCGGGATTTCACTCTGGCAGACATCGTTCAGCTCCATCTGTCAGGTGCCAGCAAACAATAAGAGCGTTATCGAAGGAAAAAAGGTTATCGTTTTTATGTGAAAAATGTCATGCAATCTATATGAGAGTAATTTCAACGTATTTTTTGGAGAGAAACAAAATTCATGTCGATGACTGGAGTGCAAAAGAGAAATGGATTGAACTATTTGGATTGATATTCTTACACTCCGGTCAAATGTAAAGTGATTTTCTCAGTAAATTATACCTGATCACTAGTAGATAAGTTCACAATGAGTTCATATTGCATTTTTTGTGTAAGCAACTGACCGACGGAGTGGCCAGTTCTGTGGAGAATAGAATAGTGCGACTCTTTGGCACGGCCGTCCCATTCACAGATGAAACAACAGTGCTTTGTATAGCCGAGCTGCAGTCCTAGTAACAGAGCAACGACTTTAAGATCTCCTCAGATATTCCAGTTGTACCTGATATACCGGACGTGCTTCAGCAACAGTTCCATCTTCTCGTACGTTTCCATCATGTGTGCCTCAGAGCCAACGGAAGATTTCTCTGAAACGGTACATGTTGGGTAAATTTTGATGTGATATTCGTCATCAGCCAAAAATCTGTAAGAAACACCCAACAGTGTTCAGGAAGCACAAACCTTGTTGTGCAGTGTATTTGGAGAATTTAAACTTTTTAAATATAGGGATGCGGTGTGTTATTGAAAAGCACATGACCTTAAACGAGATGTCTGTATTTCTAGCTACTCCGCACCCTGGAGGCTTTAAGTGCTTCACCTGTGAGGATGCTGAAGATAATTACTCCTGCAACCGCTGGGCTCCTGATGAATACTGCCCTGAAGGTACACACACACACACACACACACACACACACACGTATGTGCATGTCTGTATTCCATATTTCAGTATAAATTTCTGATTGTGTTTGTGAAAGTATAAAAAATGGCATGGTCCCTCAAGTAGTCCTGTTCTGCCCTAAAGACAGACACACACACACACACTGATTGTGTTCTTGTACTTTTTTTTTTTTAAATAAAAGGACAATTGAGTGCAAAAGTTTGTACACCCTTACGACAAAACAATTCATTTTTACCATCACATTTAATGTTGGATTTCCTGCACTGTTGCAACGAAAATAGTCGAATCATGTTCATTTTCGTTATGATCAGTCTATTAATAATGATGAATGATGGCGAAGGTTGCATCTCTCTTTTTGACCTTTTCTTACCAGTGAACACAGCTTTGAGACTCTTTCTCACTTGAAGGCAAAGAATTCTTACTGGCTTTTATTATTATTTTTTTTAATATGAGTGCAAATTTCATTTTGAGCCTTTTGAACTTCAATTGGAAAATAGATTCATGTAGTTTTTCCCCCCCATTCAGAAACCACAGAGGATGAAAACTTTCGCACTCCACGCAAAGCATCAAAAATATCCGATGAACTGATCGAAGAATAACAGTTTTGTGTGATGCAAGAAATTAAATTGGGAATCAGTTGGGGGTTAAGCAAAGTGAGTGAAATTGAAAAAAATTAAATCAGTGTTAACATTTAATCACATTCACGTTGTGTTGGTGTGTGAACTGATTTCTCCTATGACTGTCACACGTACTGTACTGTCTCACCAAATGCAAAAGCAAGCGACTGTATAGAGGCATGAATCACACAGGCACGTGTAATACTCATATTTGATCATTTAGATCATTCTTAGGACACAAATAGGTTTATGAATGACGTCTGATGTTTTTCTGATCCTGTAAAGACACCAGATTCTGCTACACACGTCACAGGATGAACGCTGACGGAGAAAGTGTCTCCATCACAAAACGCTGTGTGCCTCAGGACGAGTGCGTGTCCACAGGCTGCGTGCAGCACGGAGCCCACATGGTACAATCCGTTTACCTGCTGACAAACACACGGCCATACATCCTTATGCTGTTAATGTATTTCTGTTTTCTGGTACAGAAAAAACATCTGGTTGTACTTCATATTGATTAAGGTTGAAATTGATTCCGATTAGACGTCATTGAGACTGATGGGTTCACCACGCTAAACTACAGGAAACGGTTTTGTTTTCCACAGTCTGTCTAATATGGGTTGCCATTTAAGAAATTTAACCCATCTCTGCTACAAGATTAAAAGACATCTCTAACTCGGTCATCCTTTGAAGTAATAGAAAAGAAGTCTGTTTACGTTTACTCTAAAGTTAAAAGCAGGATTAAAGCATTTTTTTAACTTACTGCTGTTTAAACTCTGTAGGTCTGCACGTCCTGTTGTGAAGGAAACATCTGTAACCTGCCGGTGCCGTGGAACGAGACGGCGGCCATCTTCTCTACAATCACGCCATTAAACCGAGCGAGTGTCAGAGTGACTCCTGGTAAAATCACCTCTCTCAGCATCATCGTCGTCTTCATGCGTATTAATAAGTATTTAAGTGATTAGTATTGCACTTATTGTGCAAAAAAATAAATATAACTATAAAACTATATACGTGTTCGCTCGTATAACTGCAAACGTATTTTGAATGAGCTTTTTATTACTTGTATAGCCCGATCAACATGTGTCAATTCTGAGCCGTGTCACGATGTCAGCCAAGTGCTGCTGCATGAAGATATGGAAAAAAGAAGGAAAGAAAAATGTGTGGTTTTTTTTGTTTGTTTGTTTCTACCTAGTGAAAATGGGCTTCTATACATTTCATTATTCTCCTTCCTAATAATTACTTCTGTAAAGTGTTAACAGTTTTCTGCTATTTACCACATAAATGTTAGTGTTGTATGAATTGTATGAAGATTTGGCCACAGTTTGCAGAAAATATTTTGGGATAGATATTTGTATTGCTGTTTAGTTGCATAAAGCTTCACTGTAAAAGTAAAAACAACGTTGCTTTAGCAGTCAGATGAAACCAAGACAATCCGAAGAATGTGATCGTCACATGCCCAATACAGATATGTGCATATTTGTACACCCAGGTCATTGTTTTGTTTTTGGTTTTTTCCCTAAAATGTTTTTTTGCTCACTTTTGTTGATTTCGCTATCCAATTAAAAGGTGAAAAAAGGTCTGACACGATTCATGTTGGTTTTAGTTTTTTCATAAAAGCCTGCTATTTTAGCGAGGGTGTTCAGAATACTTTGTCGCGAAGGGTATAAAATCGTGGTAGTATAGTGTTCTATATAGGTTTTGTTGTATTGAATAAGAATAGAAGAGGAAAATTGGTTCTAAAGGAAGTAAAATTGTCATGTTAGTATAGTGTAGTACGTAAATAGGCACAATTGGATGTAGTACTGTATAATATATAAAATTGTTAGAGTACACTAAAGTGTAGTACAGTAGAACAGATATATTTCCATCCAAGCTTATGCACTGCATGTGTACTTGAACTGAAAGTAAAATTTACTTTTAAAGTAATGAAAGTACTTTAACTAAGTAAACAGTTATATTTCCATCTAAGCTGCTGCACGGCATAGCTGAACTCGCATCGACCATTAAAATGTTTACATTTGTGTGTCCCAAACCTGTATATTTTCAGTGCAATATGTTGGAAAAGAGAGAGTCAGATCTCGGCTCTTGAGAATGGTTGTGCAAAACTAAGTGCACTCCTGTGTTAGTCTTGACTGCTTTAACACACCATGTGAATTTGGTGAAAATCTGAGAATGTCAATTTTTTTGCCCTAAAAACAGTGTTTTTCTGGATGAAAAATTCAGCGTTCTCTTATTTTCACCAAATTCACACAGTGCATTAGGGAGGTCAAGACTAACACAGGCGTGCACTTAGTTTTGTTTTTAATGTGCTCCAGAACTGAGAAATGGTATAGTATGGTAGAACATAGTGTAAGCACAATATGGTACAGTGTATTGCGCTGTAGTGTAGTGTAGTATTGTTACAGTGCAGTGTAGTAGATTAACAGGTGCAGTACAGTAGATAATGTTATGGTGCAGTGTGGTACAATACAATGTAGTAAATAAAAAAAAAAATTACTGACCAAATTTTTTGTATATAATTTGTGTGCCCCAAACTTGTATATTGAAGTGTTAGATCTCCGCTCTGGAGAGTAATATGGCAAAACTAAGTGCACTCCTGTGTTAGTCTTGACCACTTTAACGCACCATGTGAATTTGGTGAAAATCTGAGAATGTTAATTTTTCTGTAAAAACAGTAAGGGCTGTGTGTTTTTAGTGTGAAAAATTCAGCATTCTCTGATTTTCACCAAATTCACACAGTGCATTAGGGAGGTCAAGACTAACACACTCAGTTTTGTTATATTTCCATCCAAGCTCTTGCACTGCATGTGTGGTGGGTTTGTTTTTGGGGTTTTTTGGCATCCCAAACCTGTATATTTTGATTGCAATATATTGGAAATCATAGTGTCCCATTTCGGCTCTAGAGCGTGATGGGGCAAAACTAAGTGCACTCCTGTGTTAGTCTTGACCTCCCGAACGCACAGTGTGAATTTGATTAAAATCAGAGAACACTGAATTTTTCACCCCAAAAAACACAAAGACCCCTTACTGTTTTCTGTGCAAAAAAATTGACATTCTCAGATTTTCACCAAATTCACATGGTGTGTTAAGGTGGTCAAGACTAACACAGGAGTGCACTTAGTTTTGTTTTTAACATGCTCCAGAATGGATGTATACTATGGTATTGTATAGCATAGCATCATATAAGCATAGTATAGTTAAGTGTAGTATTGTACAGTACAATGTAGTAAATTTTTTTTTTTTTAAGTATATTTTCAAACAAGCTCCTGCACTGCATGTGTAGTTTACCTCGTCCTCATCCATTAAAATTTTTTTAATTGTGTCCTCCAAACCTGTATATTTTATTGAGTGCAATATGTTGGAAATGAGTGTCAGAACTCCGCTCTAAAGTGCACTCCTGTGTTAGTCGTGATGACTTTACAGCACAATATGAATTTGGTGAACATCTGAGAATGTCAATTTTTTTGCCCCAAAAACAGTAAGGGGCCTTTGTGTTTTTCAGGATGGCGTTCTCTGATTTTCACTAAATTCACAAAGTGCATTAGGGAGGTCAAGCCTAACACAGGCGTGCACTCAGTTTTGTTTTTAATCTGCTCCAGAATTCAGATATCATAATACAACATAGCAAAGTGTAGTGTAGTGTAGCAGATTAGAAAAAAAAAAAATTCATATTTCCATTTAAGGTCCTCCACTGCACATGTGCTTTAACTCATATCAGCCGTTCAAATGTTTGCATTTGTGCGTCCCAGACTTTTGAATGCAATATATTGGGAATGAGAGCGTCAGATCTCAGCCTAGAGAGAAATAAGGCAAAACCAAGTGCACTCCTGTGTTAGTCTTGACCTCCCTAATGCACTTTGTGAATTTAGTGAAAATCAGAGAATGCCAGATTTTTCATCCTGAAAAACAAAGGCTAACCCCTTACTGTTAACGCACAGTGTGAATTCGGCGAAGATCTGAGAATGTCAAACTTCTTGCCCAAAATTCAGTAAGGGATTAGCCTTTGTGTTTTTCAGGATGAAAAAATCATTGTTTGATTTTTCACTAAATTCACACTCTGCGTTAAGATGCTCAAGACTAACACAGGAGTGCACCCAGTTTTGTTTTTAATGTGCTCCAGAACTGAGAAATAGTATGGTGTAGTGCAGTGCAGCATGTGAAATTGCTAGTTGTAGTGTAGTTGATAAACAGGTGGAGTAAAAGACACTACAATATAATGTTATGGTGTAGTGTGGGAACAGCACCGTATAGTAAGAGGTATGTAACTGGTACTGACCAAGACTTTCTTTATTTGTGTCCCCCAAACATGTCTATTAAACTCAGATAAAGAAATAAAAACAGTAAGGGGTTCGCCTTTGGTTTGCTTGGGTGAAAAAAATTCATAAAGTGCTTTAGGGAGGTCAAGACTAACACGGGAGGAAACTGAATGGACACCGATCATGTTCCAGAGATGAGATCTGATCACTTTAATATGCTTTAACTGTATAGAGCGGGAGCAGACATACATGACCGGGACAGCCAGAGTAAACAATCACCAGAGCGACGTTTCCATTCAAACTTTATTCATGCTTTAATGAATTTTACACAGCTTAGATAAATACATTTCAAATACAAAAAAAAAATAATAATACATAACCGTTTAGTGTTGAAGCAAAAAGTGAAAGTAATGTTTTGTGATCTTTTGGTCCCAAAAATATTTAGAAAAAAATATTTGAAACCAGGTGTCTTATGTTGATTCAGAATCAGTTTTTGGCGTTTGTAGTTCTTTTAGTGAAGGAGGTAGGGACTGAACTCCGAGTCAACTCCACATTCGTAAACTCGTGAAGCGACTTGTTCGACCTTGAGGAGTAGATTGCATCAGTTTCCAATAATGTATCAATCTGTGATGGTGATATAAACAATTAAATGTCATTACTGAAATTATGTGAGGAAATCAGAGCTGTCCGTACAGTTTACAGTTTCTGAATGTACGTCAAACTGTGCAATTCTGCATTTATCTGATCTTATAAGCTGCTGTTAAACTGCACCTAGATTTAGTTTCACCAGTAAGGCACAACATTGCTAAAGGCACTTTGATCCCCACATACAAAACTTAGTCTTGCCCCCCCTAGTGGCCATCCTCAATCCCACATTAAAACACTGAATGAAGGAATATAAAAATACAAACGATACACACAGCAGTCCTGCTGATATACTCGAATAATAAAAACATTAGAGATACAAACTAGCTGGATAATAGTCATTTCTTTCTTTTTTTTTTCCAGGATGGGTGGAAACATCTGTTTAGAGTGGAATGGATCCAGTCTTCAATGCAGCTTCTTTACATGAACCCAGAGCTGGGAAGAGAAACAGTGACATGTAAAAAAATTTAAAAAAAACAAAATAATCTTTGTAAATAAACTCCATCTCTCGGTGCAAGTTTAATCAGCCTACTCATTTTTTTTTTAAAATGGTGTAAGCATGAGAAACTAAATATTTGACTTGCTTTTATTATTTTAATACATTTCCTTCACAGTAAAACTTCCATTTTCCTTATATAGTTTCTTGCTCATTACATACTAAGGGCTAAGGAGTGTGTCAACACTGCAGCCTTTGGTTTGCTCATCTTGCACTACATTTATATAGAGGGGCTTTGTAAGCAAGAGTGGGGGGGGAAAAATCTAACTAATGAACGAGGGTCATTGTCATGGATATCCATGAGCGGTGACATTTTCTCTCATACTAAAAAGTGACAGAAAAATACAAAACAAAATGATGGACTGAGAGGGCTTTATATATATATATATATATATATATATATATATATATATTTTTGTTTTTGTTG
>JAQQZX010040555.1:0-13956 GCA_030068355.1 Notoglanidium maculatum | reverse complement strand
AAATACTTATTTTCCACCATAATTTGCAAATAAATTCTTTAAAAATCAGACAATGTGATTTTCTGGATTTTTTTCCTTATTTTGTCTCTCATAGTTGAGATATACCTTTGATGAAAATTGCAGGCCTCTCTCATCCTTTTAAGTGGGAGAACTTGCACAATTGGTGGCTGCCTAAATACTTTTTTGCCCCACTGTATATATATAATGTACACATACATACACACATTTCATTAAGTCATAAGAACATATAAAAATCAGGTAAAGGTAAACGGAGGAATAGCAACTTTCTGGTTGTCCTTAAAATATCTAGGCATCCCAGACTAGTCTCCCCATATCCAGTATCACGTGAAGTGCAAAATACAGCCTATTCATCATCAGCATGTGGCTATTCCATCTAGTCTCTCACATAGTGAAAACCACCCAATTTGCCTCCATGTTGTGCCTCCAGTTCTAGGGGAGGCACAACACGGCTCTGTCATGGATCTAGGAGAGAAACCTGGAGAAAAGAATCAGGGTCAGCCCACTGACTCTAATTAACAGCCTCACTCGCTTATGGTGATATGGTGATTTGTGTCTTCATATAATTCCACTCTATAATCTAGCCTTGAGGGATGCAAGCAGGGAAGAGGGCAGCCTGCTTGCCCATGGTCCATGACCAGCAACCCTTTGCTATGGAATCTTTACCTGTTTTGGGCCAATTTACCTAGATCCTCCATCTTGAAATATTCCGTCAGAGATCCCTCTGGCAGATCTTAAACATCAAGTGGTGGCAACATGTGATGAATGTGAAAGTGCTGCATCATGCTAACACAATGACAGTCGAGACTATGGTCAGAGGCAGCAGGATGTGTTGGCTCAGCCAATGTGTCCAGGATGGCTCACTCACAGGAACTCAAACATAGGAAATGCACCAGGGAGGCTGCAGAAAAAAAGGACTGTGTGAAGGAAAACCTTCGAATCTTTGGATTCAACAGCCAATCCTGTCACCAAACAGCAATGGACCACCGAGAATAGCGGCATTAACTACACTGCAGAGACCATACATCTCTTATATGCAATGCAGGGTTTAATAAAATTATATTATGTGACCAAATAACTATTTATGCAATTTCAGGAATCCTGTAAATGCATATTTCCCCCATTTAAACAACTTAAATAACTGTCCCAGATTACCCAAAGCATGCTGTCCCACATTGTCAATCATATTTGATAAAAGTCTGACAATGAAAAAATGTTTTAAAAAAAACTTAAAATCACTTAAAATCATATTATGTTACTTGAATACATCACAAACACAATTTAATCACAATTTGGAGCATCTTATTTATGATAGATTTATATCCCTAACATTAATCTTGTTAGAATCCTATGTCACTGACTATGTCAAACAATTCCCAGGGGGAGCTTCTGATTGACATTTGCCCTGCTCCTTTCTGTGACATCAGCCCCTGTCACGTCATCGGGGTTTGGCTGGACACATGCGCAGGTTAGGAGACGGCATGGCAGGCAACTAATGGCAGGCAAAAGAGTAATCCAGAAACAGAAACTAAGTCAGTCGATCGGCAAACAGAGTAAACAAGGAAATCCATAGACAATAATCAAAAAACAGAGAGCAGAGTCCAAAACACCACAAAGTAAAACACGGGTAACAAGAAGGCTTGGCAATAGCAACACATGGCTAAATTAATGCTTCGCAAACTGAGAGAATCTGAAAATCTTTTAAACATGGCGTGAGTGCTAGAAGATTCGATGCACCTGCATCCAATCATCAGCCATGTGACATGGAGCCCGGGAGCTTGTGCTCATAGGAGCTGTAGTCCTCCGTAGCTCGTGCCACAATTCAGAAGTGCACGCTTCTGCTCTAAGCGCGACGGAGATCATCAAAAACACAGGGCGCAAGGCCGAGTCCACAAGGCGCGCTGCGGGGGCCATGGTGAGCAGATCATGAATGCTCCATGAAGTACTGTGATTTCAGTCATATCACATCCATGCTAGCTCTCTTAGGTGGCCCACATTATGTCCAAGATGAACCAAATTCACCCTACATTAACAAGAACCTCCCATTTTAAATAGATATGGACTCCATCCCATAGTGTGACTAATATGTAAATCTCTATTTTTTTGTTTATATAAAAACAAAGCAAAACAAACAAAATCAGCTGTTTTTAAGACAGACATGCAAAATGACTATTTGCACTAATAAAAAGAAACACAAAGAAAAAACATACAAATACAGGTAAGCATGGCAGGTGTAATGGAAATTAATATGTTATCCCAATGTGTGTTTCATTTAGGGTTATATGGAACTTGTGTAAGTTGTTTTCTTCCTCTGTATCTGTCTGCATTCCTGTGTGTTTTTCCACTCTTCTGTATCTGTCTGTATTTCTCTTCCCAGCAAGGACGTGGTGCATATCTGTAGTCAAAACCTGCTCAAGGGTAACTAGAAACTGTAAGTATTATAGCCGGTTTGGATCAGTTGAAGCCCATGTAGAGCTATGGAACCGCATAAGATATCAGGGGTTTATAAAAACTGCCCCTAAGAGAGAGACGGGGCTTCTTTCTTTTTCTGCCTTCCAGATTGCAGCTGTAGGTTGCTCTCTATTCTGTCTTATAGAATAAAGGAGATTCTCAAAGGACTGCCTCAGTCTCTGTTTGTTCTGTAATTTCCACCACACAGGTTAGTGGTTGGTTGCTGATTTACGGGCTCCTTAATTACAGGGCGGGCTTTTCGTTGTGCTATATTTAGGCCAGGTACAATTTATTGGACGTACGTCCTCTATGATTTGTCATCTCCTTTGGGGTGGCGCTGTAGTTTGAGGTTTGGTTTGGTTTGGTTGGGTTGAAAATACAGTCATCTTCAGTCACAAGAAGGGATTTATTTACTATTTTTGAGATAGACTCAGTGTGCTGAAATAATTTTACTATTCCGTCTTCTTTTCATTTAATGTGGGGATTAAGTTCATATTCGGTACTGTCTCACCTGGAAATATGACATTGAGTCAAACACCAAAAATAATCAAAAGTCACCAAATTTTCACTACTCACTTGTTAAACCCTTTTATACAGCACAGCTAACAAGCGTTACATGCAAACCTACACCAGTTACACATTGATTTCCCCCGGTCCATGGGGCAGAGGGGACATGCATCCATAACATTTTTTTTCTGAGCACCAGCGTCTTTTTTTCTGCAGAGCTCTCAAGCGGACATGGGGGAAAGGTGGGGTCTAGTTTTGCAGGATCTCACAAAAGTTTTGCGGGATCTCACAAAAAAAAACAACGCAGTTTTTCATTCTGGCCAATGTACTTCCGGGTCAGTTCAACAATAAGGAAACCACAACACTGAAGTGTTCCCAAGCCCATATAATGATGTCCTTTATATAGGCATGTTGGTTTTTGATGCAGTGCCACCTGAGGGCTCACAGATCACTGGCATTCAGTGTTGGTTTTTGGCCTTGCCCGTTACAAACAAATATTACAAACATTTCTTCAGATTCTCTGAATCTTTTGATGATCTTATGAATTATAGATGGTGGAATCCCTAAACGTCTTGCAATTGTATGTTGAGAAACTGAAATGTTGAGAAATTGTATGTTGATGAACTTTACACCATACTTGCTTGTGAATGATGAAGTCATAACCAGTCATGATACAACCACCTGCTACCAACCTGTGGAATGTTAGTAAAAGGTGTTTTTTTTACAATTTTCACAACTTTCCCAGTCTTCTGCTGGCCTGTCCCACCTTTTTTGGAACATATTACAGCCATCAAATTCAAAATGAGGTTATATTTACAATAAAAACAGTAACATTTATCAGTTTGAACATTAAATATCTTGTCTTTGTATTGTATTCAGTTTAATATAGATAAAAAAGGATTTGCAAATCATTGCATTCTGTCTTTATATACATTTTACAAAGTGTCCCAACATTTTTGGGATTGTATGTGTGTGTGTGTGTGTGTGTGTGTGAGTGTAAAATATAAATAACTTGAGAATTTTATTCAAAGCAGAAACAGAAAACATATAAACAGAACAGAATTTCTGGTCATTTTTTTATGCATTATATATTAATGATACTGAATATACACTCAGATTAACTCAAGATGATGGTATGTAGCCTACATCATTTACTGTTATCACATTTTTAATCACTTACCACATTTTCTGCAGCTGTGTCTGTATTTCAAGCCATGATTTGTTCAAATTTCGAAGAGATAAATTCAGAATAAAGATATAAATATCAGCTGCCTGTTTCTCTCACTGAAACTCTCCAATGCTAAGTTCATTTTGCTTGCTGTTTGTGCATGCGAAGTGAATCATTTTAGTGTTTGGAATCGACTCCAAAGATTTCCATTTGACTCTTAGTTTTCAATGCCCAAGATTAGGGAATCGATTATTTTTGGGATTGACTTGTAAACCGAAAACAGGGCCAGAAAAATAGGCTAGTTTAACTTTTTACTTTTTTAAGCTAAGTGATTCAAATAGTTTGAATAGTTTATTGCTTGATGCTGCTTAACAAAACCCAACAAAGTTGGACAATTCAAGCAGGAACATCACTCTTGTCCTCACATTTCCACAAATGAATGAAAATATTATTCACATTAAAACACAAGTTATGTCATCATTGTAGCAGGGTAGTGTACTGTAAAGAGTTTCATACCATAGAGAAAGGGCTACTGATGTTTCTGCTCCACCATTTCACTCAAATGTTTTTTCATGAAGTGAGCCATGTGCGTACACCGTGCTTCATAATGCAGTTCAACTAATAATGAAATTATTGGCAGTTATATTTATTATTGATTTTTATTTATTTTGTTGATTAGTTGTTGCAGCCCTTATGCATTTCATAAAATTGTAATCCCCTAAATAATCCCTGTTTTTACTAAAAAAATATCAGTAATCTGATTACACCTTTTTTCTGTAACTATAACGGAATACAGTTATACAGTTACCTTTTTTTTGTTTCCTAACACCGTTCCATGTGTTCCATTACTCCCCAAGCCTGCGTGTGTCTGTGTCATGCTATGCTAGCATGTCAATGTGTCTGTATCTCAATCAGTGTATTATGAATCACAGATCTGGTGGGTGTAGGTTGCAACAGCTGGAGTGCACAACTCATAAATCAATACATTTTCCATATCTCTATCTAACACAGTTCAATAATGTATTTAGTGGAGGAGCAATTTTTTTGACACTGCAAAATTGAAAATTTGTTCTCACGGCAACAGTTAGTGACCTTCATATTTTAATGTTAGAGTTTTATGGCAACGCCCTCTAGTGGCCTGGAACTTAACAGTGTGCCAATCAACCCTTGAGCCAACCCACCCTGCTCTCCCCTACTTTTAGATTACGTTTTATAAATAGATTACATATTAAAAAGGCACAGTTGGAAGAATTACGATATATTATGGTAATCTTTGTCTTATTTTTCTTATTATTGGTTAGTATATTGGGTTTGTAGCTTGTTAGAAGCAGCGAATTTGTTAAAGATAAAAGCAACAAAAACAGATTGACAACACCAGACAATCCCTTTTACATTAATACACATTAGGTAATAAGTAGGCCTATTATATATAATAAATTCAGACACCTTGGACTGGTTACTATCTATAGGAATAGTCCACATTTCTGAACAGGAAGATGCTTGAAGCAAAGGGCTTTCAACTGAAAGTAAATGTGCAATGTCATTTATTCATTCATTCATTCATTCATTCACATCTGAAGTCTGACAATCAGTCTTACTCCAAACTCTAACTAACCTCTCGACACTTCATTCCCCAACACGCACACACACACACACACACACACAAACAACGAACAAATCAGTCCAAAGTGCCCAAATAAAGCAGTGTAAACAAGTTTACCATTTTCCAACTCAATTTCAATTGATTTAGTTTCTATTGTAGATTACAATCTATTGTAGGTTAATGGTAATCACACACGCGAAGGAAACAACTGCTAACTGCACTAAGCCAGTGTCATAATACCATGCCTTGCCTGGAATTACAGAGGACTAAACTCTGCCATCTTACTTCGACACTGACTAACGTGAAATTCTCTTCTGATGCTTATTTGTCATTTTCTTTGATAAAAGTATCAGTGGTGTTTTGGATTTTGATGTTTTAGCGGAAGTGTCCTTGATGGTCATTAAGTATTCTGTAAGCAGTCATTAAGCACTTTATCAGGAACACTATACTAATACTGGGTTAGCAGTAATAAGGGTGTGCCTCCCTTTGCTATCAAAACAATCTGAATTCGAGCATTACAGGGGGCGTTAGTGAGAGATGCATGGAGTAGACGTGTTTTTCCGAGCTCCTTGTAGGATGTTTTCATAATTATTTAAATCACTGTATATTTTCATCATTGACTTGCAAAAATAGCTGCCAGGCAATCAGAATCGATATTTTGCTCAAACTTTAAAACTTTTATCAAGATGTCCATTCGTAGTGGGTCTAAATGTGGGAAAGACATACAGTAGAAAGACAAACACCATGGCGAATCAAGTTCAGGGACAAAACACAGAAGAAGAAGCTTCTCCCATGGAAAGAAGCCGAAGACGTGCTTCCTCTCATGTCAAAAAGTGTCGGATAAGATACTGGACTCAATGAATTCACGTTTCGATAAACTGGAACAAACAAGAGCAACGCATTCAAACTATGGAGCACTCTCTCTGAGCTGCAACACGAAAACCGCAAACTGAAATCTAACGTGTTGGGCGTTCTAGGCGCAAAAAACATCAAAATTGTCGGGATTCCAGAAAATGAAGACATGGTCTGCCGACAGAATTCATAACGAATTTAATTCCCAAACTTTTAGGTTCAAAAACTTGTCTACCTCTGTGTTTCATAATTTCAAAATCATCTGACTCGGCAGGCAGAATGCATTGACCTACAGCGGACACCGCATCTTCAGATTCCCAGATTATACAGCAGATGTGATGGAGGAAAAAAGAAGTCAAGTTTTCACTGCGCATTCCACCCAAACTCCAAATACACTATGAAGATCAGCTTCAAACATTCAATAACCCAGAGGAAGCAAAATGATTCATTGAACAGGACTTTTTGTAAAAATATCACCAAAGACAACAACCTCAATGAGAGCCCGTCTGGAACTGACATTCATTTAAATGGTTTGAGGAACATTTCCTCTCTAAATTGTATTAGTAACTGCCATTGAGGGCAAGTATACCATTGTTCTGAGTAAACTAAGCGGAGTTAGTTTACGTGCCATTCCCCCAGCGATCCTTCTTAGAGGATGACTTATTGGCTTCATTTGGGGAAGCTCTGTAAAGGGAGGGTAGAGGGTGTGGGAAGTTTGTTTTTGTGTTTTATTCCATGATAAGTGCCAGTTATGATTATAATGTTCTTTATATTGTTTGCCCACTTCTGAACAAATGTTTTCATACTTACTATTTACCTATAAAATGAATAATATTTTGTTGATTTCTTGGAATTTCCAAGGACTTGGGCATCCGATAAAGCGTGCAAAAGTATTCACACATCATAATTCACTAAAAGCTGATATAATGTTTCTCCAAGAAACCCACATCAAAGTAACACAGCAGAGGTTAGTAATAACCAAATGGATGTCACAAGTATATCAAACATCTTTCATCTCAAAGGTTAGAGGGGTCACTATAATTTTCGATTCACCTGCTCTTCTTTCTGGACCTGTCCTAAGTTGTGTGAGTATTGGACACAGATGAAAAAGATGCTCAGCCTTATTACAAATTAGCAATCTTTGGTTTTGTGGAAGAAAACCTTCAACTTGCTTATGAAAAACACTTGCCACTAATGGTGAGAATGGTCATGGCTAAAAAGCTAATCTTAAAAGAATGGAAGTCTACTAGTCCACCTTGTTTTCAAGCATGGCTCAATGAGATGGTCTGTAATATACAAAAAAATTTTATTTGAAGAAGCATTGTATGTCTCATAAGTTTGAAAGAGTCTGGGGCCCGTTATCAAACAGTTGGATAATGACTGCTATATAGATGGCAATAAATAAATAAATTAGAAAATAAATAAATAAATAAATAAAATAGTCAGAGATTGAAATTTAAAATAAGTATGTGAATGCCATGTTGACGGTTTTGTAGATCTGTGTGTAATGTACCTGGCAGAGGATTTATTCATTCATTTATTTACTTACTTACTTACTTACTTATTTATTTGTCTTATTTGTTTGTTTGTTCACTCCTATGTTGTTTTGTGTATTTACAGTTTCTTTATATTATTATGAGTGTTTATATAGAAAACCAGAAATAAATAGAATATTAAAAAACAACATCCTGAATTCTGCACGGCATGGATTCCACAAGATGTTGGAAACATTTGTTTCAGATTCTGGTCCATGTTGGCAAGAGACGACTTTTGCTTTGTGACCTTGTGCATTTTCATGTTGGAGGTAGCCATTAGAAGACGGGAAAATTGTGGCTATGAAGAGCTGCACATGGTCAGCAACAATACTCAAATAAATTGTGGCATGATTGATTGGTAGTAATGGGGACAAATGTGCCAAGAACACGTCACCCACACCATTAGATTACTTCCACCAGCCTGGACTGTTGACAGGTTAAGTCCATGGATTCATGCTGTTGGTGCCAAATTCTGACCCTACCATGTGTGTGTCTCCGCAGAAATCAATATTCATTAGACCAGGCTATGTTTTCCAGTCTTCAACTATCCAGTTTTGGTGAACCTGTGCCCAATGCAGCCTCAGATTTCTGTTCTTGGCTGATAGACGTAAAACTCTACACGGTCTTCTGCTAACCCATTTGCCTTAAAGTTTGATGTGTGCATTCTGAGATGCTTAATCTACTCACCAGTATTGTATAGCTTATACAGACAGTCAAAATCACTGGGATCACATTTTCCCCATTCTGCTTGTTGATGTGAGCATTACCTGAAGCTGCTGGCCCATATCTGCATGATTTTATGCATTATGCTGATGCCACATGAGTGGCTGATTAAATAATTGCATGAAAGGGTAGGAGTACAGGTCCCAATAAAGTGCTCAGTGATTGTAAACTGAATGTATATACTGTACTCTGCATTAAACTTCCTACATACACTGTCTTACTTGCTATGTGTCACATTTTGCAAAAACATTTCCAAGGTGCATGCTAATGTGCTTTCTGCCATGAGTGTTTTGCATCAGGGATTAGCATCAGGTGGTTCCAGTATGGAATGTCGTCACTGAGCTATAAGATGCCGTTTCAGTGAATGCAAACATGCAGAGCCCTTTTACGACAGCCACTGCTGTTTTGCCTACTTGTATGTTTAGCTTATTAGCAGTTTTGCATACCTGCATGTTTAGCTTAGTAGCATGCTTTACTATTTACCATATGTTGTCTATTAGCAGGTTCAGTTTATAAGCATCCTTGCTGTTTAACACATTACCAACTACCAGTCAGCTAACACTTCTTATCTTTTTCTATTATCTGTGCAACTTGTGTATTTTCTTATTTTGGTGGGCAGTTGATATATTGAGGTTTTGTGACTGTTTTATTACTTGTTTATAAATTTGTAGCATCTGTGAGCATACAGTGTGCACCCCTCCCCTCTCACCATTCTCAATCTCCATCCTGCACCTTGATTATAGTGGACAAGTGTACACATTCAACAGAATTCTTTATCTGTTTGTATTATTATCATAATATATTTATTAATATTAATATTATCAAATATTTAGTTTCTACTTTAAATGAAAATGTTACCATGAAACAAAAGCAAAGCCATTCATTGTTTGATTCACATGTTTTTACAAGCAATCTATAGCAGATGTGTGTAACGAAGGCCGTAGTCAGAATTTTTGGTCAGGTTGGACTAAATGGTTGTTTTATTTGGGAGACTTGTTAGTAAAAGAATAACACAAATGCACAGTAAAAGTAGTATGTTTGCTTTAATGTTATTTATTTGGAAACGGTCTTATTGGACTACAACAGGCTACGATGCTATTAAGAGTATACTTCCACCTAATTAAATAACATAAAGCAGATACTGAAGTTGAATATGAATTTGTGGACAGTTTTAAAAGTTTTGTTTATATGTGAAAACGTAGAAAAAGTAGGTTGATTAGATATTTGGGCTTTTTAAGCATGCAAAGACACACACACACACACACACACACACACACACACACACACATGTGTATGTATGTGTATATATATATATATATATATATATATATGCATATGAAGAAATGAGGGGTGGCTGAAGACTTCTGCACAGTGCTCTATATGCCCAGTCATGTTTTGCTTTGCCTAATTCCTGCTCACCTGACTTGATATCATAATCCATAATCTGAATATGTAATAACTTGCATAAGTTCACTCATTTAAGAATAGGTTTACCAGCCATTGCAGAAGGAAAGCAAATTATTGATGATATAGTACACTGAGTAAATATTGCTTACTACTTAATATGGATAAAAATATATTGGACACCTGGCCATCGCACCAACATAGGGACTTTCTCCAAAAATTGCCACAAAGATGGAAGCATGGAATTGTCTAGAATGTGTTTTTATGTTGTAGCATTTAAGGAGACTAATCCAAACATATGTACTTTGGGATGAATTGGAAAGCCAACTGCATGCCAGGCCTTCTTTCTCAACATCAGTGCCTCACCTTACTAATGCTCTTGTAGCTGAACAGGCACAAATCCACACAGACACACTTCAATATCCAGTAGAAATGCTTCCAAGAACAGTGGAGACTGTTATAGCAGCAAAGGAAGGGGATGTTCATCAAGCACACATAGGTGGCCACATACGTTTGGCTATATAGTGTATATAGTAATATGATTTTAGATAAGGTTAGATAAGGTTATATTTCCACGTTATTGAAGTACAGGAGTCTTCATCACATTACTGTTATAACAACCACAAGAAGTAACAGGCTATAAAAAAAACAATATTCAGATAAATCCTACTTGTCTGCAGATAAAGTGGAGTTTAGTATCTCTGGACTGTGGTGGACTCTCTTTTGTCTCCTGATTAATTATTTCCGTGACAGAACGTTTTCCTCAGCCCGGCCACCTAGAACATGAGCCCAATACAGACTCCAGAACTGGGATGAACACTGAACATCAGCAGACAGGTACAGAGAAGGGTATTTGTGCTTTTCAGCATGAGTATTTGGATTAATAGCAGAAAAGGGGCCAGAGCGAGCATTGGGGAATAGATTAAAGTTGAGAGCACTAGTACTGCTAAAACATTCTTTAGAGCTCGTTTCTTTACAACTGAACTATTTTGGTCCCCTTCACCTGGGCCCTTTTTAAAAAGAACCCAAATAATACCTAAAAAACAGGCCACCATGACTAAAAACAGCACATTCATAATGATGGATATCACCATTACCATGTTGGAGAGGGTGTAGACGAAAATGACTGCTGCCATGATGCAGGTGAGAAACCAGATGATGGCAGAACATGCAGCACGATACTCCCACTTCCCCAGCCTCATGAAGAGCACAGGGTGTGCCACAGCCACATAGTGCTCCAAGCACAAACTGGTATTTGAAATGCTCAGGAGTAGTCCTGAGTGGCTCTTTATTGTTGTAATACTGATATCCAGATGCAGGCTGAGGCAAAACAGCACAATAAGTAGGACAAAGTTAAGACCTAAAACCTCATAGGGTTAGAGAGTCTTTCTATTCTTTACCAGCAGCCAGAGCAGTACTGCATTTGCTGGGAGGACAAGTACCAGGATAAGCATCTGGATGACTACATACTGAGGTAATGGACCGTTTTTGTTGCAATCAGCTATAATCTCAGCCACGGTGGTCAGGTTTCTGTTGTTGACAAAATAATAGTTGTCTTTTATTGTTGTTTTTTTTCTCAATATATACATTTGAAGGGATTTGTGCCATAAAGTCGGATTTATGACTGTGGCTGGATGGTCATCTGGGCCAATGGATTGTAATCTCTACTGACCTTTTATTGCAGTGTAAAAATTTGACTGTTGTGCACTCCTTGTGTCCCCTTGTGTTGATATTTCATGTACAGAGTTTAATCTCTCTCTGTCACATAATCTCACTGCAAGCTATTTAAATATTGGCAAAGGATGACTGAACAAACTTACCTATCAAATATCATCCAAAGATTCTATGTACATAAAAAAGCACCTCCTATTTTAAATAGAGTTGGACTCTGGAACCTTCCATAGCATGATTATTATTTATATCTCTAATTTAACGTTATAAAAATTATCAAGACTGCTTTTAATGAGAGAGTCCCCAAAGTAATTTGTTAAATAACTTGTGAGCAATGACTGGAAACAATAAACAATTAGAAGGGCACTTTGAGAGCACAGACCTCTGGTTAGGACAATAGTTCACTCTTCTATGATATGCAAATTTATATCAAGCACTTATGTAAGTCGCTCTGGGTAAGGGCATCTGCCAAATGCAGTAAATGTAAATGTATATGTCTGGATATATTTGCAATTGAGTTATTGTATTTCTACATTGGCTACATTTCTACATTTGTCACTACTGAACATTAACACTATCTACTTGATTTTAAAGTGAATAGCATTGTTGAGCGCAGACTTCCGCCAAGCCCAAGTGCCATATCTTGCAGCATTAGCTAAATTGATGCTATTTTCTTGGAACTGCCCTGTGATTCGTTTCCACATCAAAAAATTTAATGGGTTCTTCATTGTCGCATGCTACGACCTTTCACCAGGTTTTATGGAAATCGGTTTTGGTGGTTTTGTGCAATTCTGCTTACAGACAGAGAAACAAGCATTCATCCAGCATTCATGCCCCATCTAGGTTTTTTGAGCAAAGGTGAAAAAGTGTCCCAGTAAAAATGTTGTTCATAATATTTTAACACTGAATCTACAGAATTTTTGTAAAGTTTTTAGTGCACTGAATCTACAGAATCAACACATTACAACAATTGCATGATAGCGAGATACATCTTATGATATTCCAATACCCAGTAATCTTTAACTTCAATATACTAAGATGGAAAATCTTAAAGAAAATGAAAAAGCACAATTCGCTGTTTAGAACACATTTAAATACAATTTTTAATGCAAATTCGTACACTTCTTTGAAAAATTGTCATGACACACATGACCCATTAGGATGACACTGCATTTTTGTTTACATGCTAATTATTGTCATTCATCCCTGAAGTATTTTTGCATGTCAAATTTTAACCTCAGACATTATGGGTCAGGGTAAAACTGTTTTGATCATCAGATCAGTAACAAAGAACAAAGGATTAATGTTACCCATATGCACTGATGATAAAAAAGAAATAAAATATATATTGGTATTGCGAAGGCTGTATTCAGTTTCTGGATGCTATATTCAAGAAAAAAAATTAGCTCAGTTCTCAAAGAAACACATTTTCTGGTCTTTTTCCAATCTTCAACTGTTCAGATTTAATGAGCACGGTCTCAGACTAGCCTCAGATTCCTGTTCTCGGCTGACAGGAATAGAGCCCACTGTTGTTTTCTTTTGTTTACTCAATCAAGGTTTGGCATGTTGTGCATTCACAGATGTTTGTCTACTTTTTACAGTTGTAAAAAGTGGTTGTTTGTGTTACTGTTGTCTTCCTGTCAGCTCGAATCGGTCTGACCATTCACCTCATAAACAAGCAGTGGGGGAAATAGTAAAAAAAAAAAGACAATGACTTGAGTAAAAGTATTGTTACTATAGTAATAACACTGCACAACAATTTTTTTTAAAAGTCTTGCTTCCTGAAATGTTTTTGCTGATTGTGCCAGGTACCTACTGGGTATGCACAAATATAGTTTTGGTTTTACTGCATCACATAGGAACTCTAAGAAATAGACATTTATATACTTACTGACAATAACATATTTAGTCACATTTATGTTTCGCATAAGCTATTAAATTCAACAGAAGTGTTTTGCTCCTGATTTTCTTTTGTATTCAATGTCTGGTGCATCACGTTGCAGTGTCCAACAGCAGTCAGCAAG
>JAQQZX010040487.1:0-13960 GCA_030068355.1 Notoglanidium maculatum | reverse complement strand
CATTAATTTAACATGGCCTAGGGTTCATTTTGAGTTCATATAACAAAAGAATAAGGTTTTAGCAAAAGTTGGACATTATGAGAAGGCAAAGGCGCTGACGTTAGCTCCTCCAGTACCGAGCAGCTTTACTGTCTGTGGATGCACTGACGAGTCACTTCACCTCGTTCGGTTTGTTGTCGGTAACCCGGGAAACGGAGTGTGTATATTTCAGAGGTGTGTGTATTCTAATATCCATCAAGTGGAACGGGTTCCTTCGCGAAGCAATAGAAACAGCGCTGGGTGAACTCATATTTCATTTTACATTTTTGTGGGTCCAAATGAATAATTATGAAATGGGGGGGGGGGGGGGGTGTAATGGTGGCGACGCCCGTGAATTAAACAGGTCACTAAAGGGCAACCTGTCAAATAGACTGATAACTACTAGACCTCACTAATATCTTCGGTAATGTTGGATTGAGCTTTTCACTATTATAGCTAAATTAAGCACTATTAACAAACATGGATTGACAGTACATAGGCTACACATTCTCATGAACCAACTTCTCTGAGCTTAGGGAGGGGTTTGTAGTGACGATTCAAAAAACAGTCACACGATATAAAACTAATTAGCACCTGTTGAAATCCGACGGATTCTGACATACTGAGTTGTTTTAGGACAGTAAAAGGCTTGGCTGTGCAGTTATTGATATGCTCTGGTCCATAATTATGCTAGATCTGCGTCCGACCGGATCTGAGCTCGAAAAATGTAAACAGTAACCAACCGGAACACATGCCTCTGTAGTCCAAACAGGCAGCCAGGTATGACCGTTAGCTTCCGGTTGCATCATTCTCCTCACCTACGAGCTAATCTTTCTACTCCAACAAAGAAAATGTACTTATCAAACAAGTGCTTATCAATTATCAATTGAGTGTTGTCGGTGGATAGCATGTGACGGGAAACACGTTGCTCAGTCTCCGCTTTAGTATCATGCTAGCGTGAACCTTTTGACTAGAGTACTCTCTCATAATGCTCGTGCTATTAAGTAGTGTTTAATATATATATAAATAAACTTCTCATGGGTTTTTTTCCCATAAAGTTCAGGCTTTGTTTTAGTTCGCTTACCGTCTTCTCTTCACTGATGTGCCGTTCACGAACGAGTCAGCTCATTGAACCGGCTCTTTGAGGTGACACAGAGCCAACTCGCAAATATGAGTAGTATGTATTTTTGTCTCCACTTTCCCTTCTGTTGTAGGTGCAGGCGGTGCCGTTAGTCTGGCTGTGAATGTTAATGCGAAAGCTTCAATGAAAAGCTCTTTGCAGCTGTACGCTCACATTGCCCGTTTCAGAGAAAATGACAATGAGCCATTTGGGAGTCGGCTCTTTCTGGTAAGCTGAACCAAATGATCTAACTCCCTGAAAAGAAACAAAAATGCCCATAACTACTTGTTGTGAGTAAGGGTGAGTGGGCGGGGCTATGTTTCCGCGGTAAAGGCGGTATTGGACAGGACAGGACATGTACAGTATATCCGAGTTCTTCCTTCTAGTTGCCAAAATTTTTTATTTTATTTTATTTTTTTAAACAATTGTCTAAAAAGTGTCTATTTTTTTAATTCTTAAGTGATCAGAAAACTATGACCAAATATATTTTATAATATTTCCCGTTATATCTCGCTGAAGGTGATGTTTCAGAAACGTACTGTAGGTACACTTTCATCAGAGGCCAGTAAGGGACTGTGTAGAAAGCGGACAGAAAAGATCCCATATAGTTGCAGTATGTCGATACGGTGATTTTTGACTCACCACAAGGGTATACTTACATAAAAGTCTTACAATATGAATACAATAGTAAATAACAGTTTTCATTTTTCCTGTACAACAATATTGTACTGCCTGAACAGTCGGGTCTGTTTAAATTTTCAGTTAAGCGATATCACATGGCAAGAGCGCATGTATACTGAATATCTCACGGCTGTGATTCGACCGTAGTAGGCACGAGGCCGCAGGTAATCATGGCCATGTTCAGTATAGCCACATGGTTGTGAGCATGATATTGCTTTCATATAACAGTTTTATAAATAAAAGATTATCGAGACATTTTAGACAAACTAGGGGCAAATAACGTGTTTATTTTTGCGCCGCGAACAGATCCCGAAAAAGTCACACTGACTGAGCCGGTAGCTCGCTAGCTACCTCACAGTGATCTGTACATTCCCGTTAAAGGTACATCCGGTGAAATTACATGCCTTCATTCTTTTCATCTTCATCTTAAGAGCTTTCATATTTCAAGTCAGAAGTTATAGCCATGAAAATGCTCATGATCCGCTCATGATGTTGCTAACACTACTGTAGTAATGGTGTCAATGGGTCTGCTGACAGAACTGGCACTTTATGTGTCGAACACGGACAAGCGGAGTGATACAAACAGTGAAACGTCCCAGTCTGTTATACTAAATATCATTACTCTTGAGACGCCGCTTGTCCAATCAAATTAGTGGACAGGAACTAATTGTTGTGTAATGTACAATATATCCTTACGTTTAAGTAGACGTACTTCAAAATATTATCATCAAACATCTGATGTATGGGTACTATTCACAAGTATAAAAATAAGAATAATAAAAGTTTTTGACATGGTGATAGAATGAAAACAGAATTACTCGATCCACAAATTCAGAATAAAATAAATTGATGGGAATATACATAAGCTTACAAGGAAGTCGAAACTCGATCAAGAACTGCGATATGACATTTGAATATTTTTTATGAGATTGCCTCTATGGAAAAGGGCATCATTCCAGGGTGTCACGCGAAGGGAACCGACTCCTGCCCGGGCCTGTCCGCAAGAGCCCCAAACCCTGCCATCTTCACTTTGGTGTGGATTAGAGGACCTCACTCTGTCTTCATCGCTACATAAGCTTGTTCACATCATTTGAGTGTATGTAACTGAATAATTAAATAAAAGTCCTGTTGTTGTTTTCTTATGAGTTTTCATTCCAAAGATCTCAACTTTTAAATAACAGCAATGCATGTAAATTGCACAATAATTGTGATCAAAAGATCTCTCTATAAAGTCAAAGTTCTCCCTACAATTATGTTTTATAGAGAGAGCATACACATGCAATAGCGCTCAATAAACTTAAGTAAAAAAAAAAAACACGATATAAAATATGGATTTAAAGGAGTCAGAACTGAATGTCATGCATATAAATGAACCGCAACATTACATGATACCTTATCATGTATTATTAAGGGCCAGTATACTGCTAACAGATAAGTATAATTGTTTGCTGATAGTCTACAGTATCCAGCAGGGGGCACAATACTTTCATTTAAATTTAGATTTGTCATTTTACTGTTTACACAGTGATAAAAAAGTGTAAAAGGCGAATGAAATTCTTAAGTTGCAGAGGTCCAACCAAAAGCATTAAATTAAATAGGAACATGTAAGTACAAGAGAAAATAAAATACAAATGTTAAATACAAAAATAAAAACGAGAGAAGATCTGTATATTGAATTGTAAAGTAAATATAAGAATTCCAATAATAGCAGTGTGTAGTAATATGAAGACAACAGTAGTATAAATATATGGATAGTAGTGTGTGTAAACAGGTGGGCGGGTAAGTAAGGTGAAGTTTATACTCTGCATGAGGTAATGTGCAATATGCAGAATATCTGTGCAAAGTACAGTAATTCAGTAGACTTATGATTGTCTTTAAGTCTGTTTTGAGCGTGTCCCATTACTGCACTAGTGTGAGGTTTTTCAATAATCCTCCAGGTCCTTCTCAAAATAAGATTGGAGTCACAAGGCAGTTATTGTTAATTCCTAACATTTACAGTACTTGTACTTGGGACTATTAACTAACTGCCTACACACAGCTGAACTGTAGACACACCACCACAAACACATTTTAATTGACATCAAGGTATTATTTCAACAGCAACAATCAAATCCTTTGACACTGCAAAAAAGTTAGTAGGCCAAATTCTTGGCCACAATCCACATACACATTACTCATCTAGAGTTCATGACAATAAACAGTACGCCACCTACGGTACAGTGTGATTTCGGATGTAGTTAGTGCGATGTCATGACATCACATCCGGTTTAGATTCCGCTCTTCCCCGAGCTGGAGGGTGGGGTCGGGCTTTCACGGGTAGCAGCTTTCTCTGGTACAGACACCGAGCTGTGTGCCATTGAACCAACGATTAATGCATGTAAAAAGATAACATTACGACAGTGGAGAGGATCAAGACAGAGTGTGGTGAGCTTTTACATAAAATAGATCTCAAGCATTTCACTCAAGAATTTCTGCTCTTTTTGCGCTTATTAACGTGACTGCAGCCTGTGTTTGACTGTAACTACATGAAATTACAGCCTGAATATCTGCAAACTTAAATGAACAAAAAACAATAAGCTGTCGGGATGCTGTTATATTATTAGAAGCACCTTAGAGATGAGTATTTTGGTGCTACGGGTGTTGTATTGGCGGTGGTGGTGGTATAATCCCTATCCACCTAAACCTGGCAACTCATTCAGGCTCCTACATTAATTTACGCAGTAAAGATCATCTTTATTCAGTGATATTAAAGAGACCAGTGCATGTTGAAGGATTGCGGAACTGAGAACTCAGCCTTTAGAGACTGCTGTTTGCTTAACTAGCGCGTTTCCTGTGTCATATATGTGTATATCGTATGGCATTGATAAATAGCTTATATATTTGTTACTGTGTGTTTAAAGGGTGTAGAAAGTCTTTAGATAGGCTATATATGCAAGCTGCTTTGCCATTTTTGCATGTTAAGGAAATCAGTGTTCAGCCCAGTAACCTTTTTGTCTGTCCACACTTTCTCTTTCTGAACTTTTTTTGTTAATATAAGTAAGTTTCATGCTCTTCTGGCCTCTTATCTAATGTACCACTGAACAGGTGAAAGGTGAACAGGTTGGCCCACATGCACCTTTATCAAAGCATCTGTTTGGCGACTGGATCCAATGAAAGTTTCGTTTTAAAGTGTATGAAAACACGCATTTACCCGTCTAGTTGTCTGTGGTACTGATGCCCAGAATGACCAAGCTTATTTATGCACATTTCTGTTCATTCCTGTCTTTAGCCACTGGGGAAAGGAACCCCATGTGTTCCTCCACCATATCTCTGTATTGGGTCTTCTGTGGCTTGTTTTTTTTCCCATTTGTACTGACTGTTTAACCGTCATCAGTTAGCGTGAGAGATGAGCGAAGATCAATTGCTGTGCCTCAGGAAATGGTGAGTAATAGGATCAGGTCTCTAGAGAAATCATTCACGTATGCATAATTTTTTCTCATATGTATACATTAACCCAACCAACTATTAAATGGTACTATTATGGTGTTTTTTTAGTATAGATTCTATATATTATTTGCTCTTGCTAGTTCAAGGAATGCTCCAAAAGTTTAAGGCCCTCATGAATAATAAATCTTTAAATCTTCATATGTTATTCTACTCCTCAATATTACATTCTTCATGATGAGTGCAGTAGTTCCTGTTTGTGTAATTAGTACAGAAATGTGATTGTGGTTCCAACATTTGTGAAGTTTAGAGTCAGTGGTGTAGTT
Organism: Notoglanidium maculatum; assembly: GCA_030068355.1. Classification (NCBI taxonomy): domain Eukaryota; kingdom Metazoa; phylum Chordata; class Actinopteri; order Siluriformes; family Auchenoglanididae; genus Notoglanidium; species Notoglanidium maculatum. The sequence goes on along the minus strand of JAQQZX010040487.1, from coordinate 8,392 downwards.
CAGAAAATTTGTGTTTAAAAGAGTTTGTTGATGTCACATGCACAGTCAAGCAGAGATGACAAACACACATGTACGCGCACACTCCTTTTTAGTTTGAGTGATAGATTATGGGATTGGCATAACAGGAAAATCGGGTTATGCACCACTTAAATGACTGCTTGACCGTTTTTTTATGCTTAATGTTCGACAAGTCTATAGTGACATTTTAAAGGCGTTTCTTTTTATCATTAAGAGACCATTTATCCTTGAACTGCACTTGAGAATGACACTTGAGGCATACATTACACATTCATTATCACCTCGTTTACAAATTAATAAAAAAAAATTTAAAAAAATCACAAGACTGCTTAAATGTAAAAGTGAGTTACGGTTAAGGAACTCCGTGTCGCGTTATCACTGGCTAGTTAGAATTCTTAAATTCTTATCAGTACTCTGATTCACACACATCCTCATGGAAAGTACATGTGGCCTGGCTTTGTTTAACTTGTAGGTGGCCTTTAACTGGGTGTATGGCTGTTTCCTGAAAACAAGCACACCCAGTTGTTTTTAGGGGGGGATAAAATCATGTTCATCATTTTAAAACGGAAGGTCTCTTTGAAGCTCTTTAGAAACCAGAGTTGAACTGAGCACTAGATACTTTCCACCCATCCATTAAATCATAGTTTATAACAAAATAATTTGTGGAGCAGTTATTATAAGGCACGTAATACCCCATGTATCAGTGCTTCTTGTTTCAGTTAGTTTTCTCGCAGAACCCCTGTTTGTTCGGTCCATGTATGTGTTTTGTAGCTTGAGATTGCCCTTGGTGCTTTTTTACTGCTCAAGAAAACAGATCAGTTGTGTTGGGAGGATTTTCAGAAATGTAGTGCAATAAGCTTGAATACACAATGTCTTGCTGTTCACTGGTCAGCTGTCTAACACGAGAACTGTGACCAGTGGTCTAAACTATAGTCTTTTACCTGACTCGGTTACCCTTAACGTGTGAGAGCGTATTTCATATAAAATTGCTACTAACCCAAATTTAATTTTCCACAACAAAATGCAACAAAGCTCTTTATGGCTGCGAATTGTATTCTATCCCGTGACATTCGTATACTTTGACCTGTAGTAACCTAATTTTAGCCATTTTATTCCCCCTTGCTTTTTTTTTTTAATACAATAAATGGTTCTCCAGATCTGGTTTACTCCAGTTTAGACTTAAGACTGACTGGGAAGAGAAACATGGAAAAAGTGCAACCACTGCTCTTTTTATGGTCCAGCATGACAGCCAGGCTCTTACGGTTCACTCTTCATCTACTTCGTCATTCCTTTACAGGTATTTTATTACATGTACCAGCATGCAAACTTTTTTTTTTTCCTTGTCTGTCTTTCAAAGCATGTAAGCTTCTGACTCTGGAGAGAATTAAGTAAAAACAAACTACTAAAGTTCTCATGAGAACTCGGGTTTTTTTTTTTTTTTTTTTTTTTTTTAATTCCTAAGGGATTGAGTGAGAATTGTTGGATGTATAGCTGTTAAATGCACTCTGATATTTAACAAAAGCCAAAGCTGATGGAATGTGAATGGGACTGTTGACCCACTCATAACTCAAAAAAAATTTTTAAACAATTATTAGAGCCTAATATCTTAACATGTTAAAGCTTGAAATTAGTTTCTAGGTGAAAGTATATGGATTTTAGAGGCAAAAGTTGTGGTGAAAAATGAATTCAGGCAATTAACATCCATAGTTAGATCTCCCAGCCTTGCTGTCCTATGGTAAAAGTAATGGGGGGAAGAAATTAGAAGGATGAATAGACAGAGAAGGATGAGTCTGATCTGTCTGCAGTTTGGTAAGGCAGGTCCTGATGTACCCAGGTTTGATCATGTGATGTTATCAAGTTGATGGGAAAAACAGAATGTTGAGATTGTCGTGCCAAGATAATTAAAAGCAGTTGTGTATCCTAAGCAGATGAGGATGTATAGGTATGAGATGATATGCAGGTAATCTTATCAAGTTTATGACTGGTTGTTTGAATGTATCTTCAGAGAATTTTAAATTGTACTGCTTCCTGCATGTTTGTAAATAGATGTTAGGGGGAGAATGCATCTTTTTTTATGCGTCGTTTTTAGTGTTACATCTTCAAACCATAAGCCATTAGTTTGCTTGTTGTGATTATGTAACTAAGCCAATTTGATCAGCTTAAATGTTAAAAAAAAAATAATACATTGTGAATTTAAGTGCTCTTAAAAACATGTCTAACACATACATTAACACTAATATAAAATGTGACTATATCCAGAGAGTTGCTAAGAATGGCAGCAGCTCCTCAACACAAGATGTACATTCATGTGTTGAATATACCAATCCACTGGGGAAGCAGTTGTGTCTCACTTGCACACTGGGAAATAAATAATTTTTATATCCATTGAGAGAGTGCAACAGTTTTTGAGCCTCCCGGAGGTGCGCAGACCACGATTTATACACATGATGCAGAATGAGTCTGTAGACTTGCACGTTTTGGTTTACACCTCAAATATTTTTTGTCTAATAGTGTTTTTTCCCTCTTTAATGACCTTCCTTGTTGACCTGTTGATGGATCTATAGTTTCAGGGCACAGTCACAGAGAGACATGTCCTGCTTTGGAGAGACTTTATAGTAAACTACCATTCACTCAGTGAAAAGCATCCATCATGCTCATATCATAGGAGCTTGTGTAAACGAACTACGGCCTTTGGATGTGGTTGAATACGGATTTATCTGCACCTTAAGCGGTCTAAGCAAGGTATCAGCCCTTTAGAGATTATTTTCTTATGTTTGGTCCAGAGAGAATAAAATGAAATGGTTATTTAGAAAAGCCCCACCCTCAGATATTTCTACTCTGCGTGCCATTTACCCATGCTCTTAGCATCCGTGCTTTCTATCAAGGTGAATGGAGAATGTTTGAGCTCATTAGTGTGAAATACATTTTGAATTTATTCTGCATTAATCCTACATGAAATGTGGTTTGACCTTCATCCATGTCATCATAACCTACTGGAAAGACCTGTTATAAAGAAAGCCATTTAATAATGATGCAATCCCTAAATCTCTCAACGAGCCGTCTGCGTCCAGCCCGAGAGGTCCGCGTTCAGTAAAGAAAGTCACCAGGGCCAGGTTTCCGGGGCTTTGGTGAAACAGTCATTTTGACTGAGCATTTATTTTGTCCTTGCAAATACTGCAGACTAGGTAAATTTTAGTTTAAGGCTGTGTGAAGGTTGTAATGGGTACAGGATTAATGTACCCATTGTAATATTGCATAATTTGTCGAATATCCATCGTTTATAGCTTTTTAGGGTTATTTCTGCCTCATATCTAGTATTTGTGCTGATGTGAACCACTGTGCTGTGTAATAAAGTAATGAGAATCCCAGAGTTTAGCTCCAAAACCGAAACATCGCTTGGAGACAAGCTATTATGGAAATCAGCATTATGCTGACGTACTTAAACTCTTTCTTTGTGTACTGTCATTTGATTGCAGCCTGTCAGCCGTAATTATCAGTGCTCTTCACTAAATCCCACACTGTTTGCAGGTATTTGGAACAGGGCCACCCGAAAACAAATAATCCGCTTTCTATGTTTAGATCAGTCCTCGTTGGTACGTCCGCTATAGTCTTACTGGGACTGGATTTGAACCTGGAAAGTTCTGTAATGAAACTTGTGCAGCAGTGAGCATGTTTCTTTTTTCTAATTCAATTAACACAAGATTTATACTAACATAACTGCTTGTCAGGCTTGTAAAAAAAAAAATGTTGCTGTTAGTAAAACAGTAAAGACCTGATGATGACCATGGTGTGTTCTTTGCTGCTAGCCAGAGGGGATGTGACATCAGGCGAAGGGAATGTAATCCTTTTATACCGATTAGAAAGAGGATGTTAATGCCGAGAGGCCTTGGCTCGGTTGTGCTTCTGCTTTCTCCATCATTTTGATCAGGAAGTTTCATTCCAGCCAGCTAAATGAAGAGAAATCCATCTGGTTCCCTCAGATATTTTCACTCTGAACAGCTTTTACCGTGGCCTTCATAAATATTGGCAAAAATGACTAGAGAAAAAAAGACATGCATTAAGTAGTACATTGAACTCAAACATAGAGGGCAATTGTATAGATTTATTTAAAAGGTTTTTTTGTTTTGCTGACCCTTGCAGAGAGATCTTAGCTGACTCCTCCGTACAGAACATTTTAATGTCCTTTAAATTTGTAGGTTTGTGAATATGGACTTCCTTCTTCAATTCAGATCGCAGGTTTTCAGTAGTATTTTCAGTAAGGTCATTGCAAAAGTTGTATTGTGCTTCTTTACCACTTATGTGCTGACCTGATTCATCCTCTTGTTAAAAGATGTACGTCTGACCAACTCTGAACCTCCTGTTCGAGCCGAACAGGTTTTGGACTAAAATGTCCATGTGCTTAGCAGAATTCATGATGGCATTAATCTGCACAAAAAAACCCTAGACCACAAGCCACAAAACAGCCCCAAAGCGTCAATAACCCACCACCATAATTATACAATGGGGTTTCAGGTTTTCTTTATTTTTATATACCAGGATGATGATGTATGAGCAAAATGTTTGAGTCTGGTTTTATCTGATAAAGCACAATGCTACTCCTTAGTTGTAATGTAGCTTGCTGAAGTTCAGCTGCTACTCCTTGTAAGATGCTTTGAGGAAAGGCTTGCAACACTTCAAAATAATTTAGGATAGCAGTGTTTAACATTGGCTTCTGAAAAAAAAAAAAATGTACTATACTAAACTAACTATACTAAAACTGACACCTGTGTACTTTTTTGTTTCCTCACTGTGAGAGGGTAGAAATTACTTTTAGATCCAGTTCCTGGAATGTTTCAGACATGTGGCTTTTGGTCCTAATAGTGTTTAAATGGATTTAACTGGGAGTTCATTTCTTATGTACATTGCTTCTGTATACATTTCCTGGTTTGTGAAGGTCAGCACCAGTCGGTCTCTTTTGTGTTGAAGCCTTCTTGGTTTTTCCCACGTCTCCCACGGGGCATGGTTAAAGGAGGGAGAAAGTGAAAAACAAAGAATAAATCGGTGTGCGCATTTATTTATTACTGAGGAGTGTCAATACTTTTGGACAGGAGCGTACATGTGAAATAGGAATCAGTCAAGAATAAGGAAGGGACGGTGAAGGTTTCAGAGATCTTTATAGTATAGCTGCACCTTTCCATTTAAACTGGGTTCCCATTCATGACCATTTTGTTTTTATCAGGTTTAACAGGCATCTTTGGAATGATTAGTTCATCGTTGAGCCAGACAAGGCTTGCCGTCCTTACTCCATCACTGCGATCATGTCAGGCCTGGAAGAATGTCATCTTGATTCACTACCAGCTGGGTTTCTAACGTAGTATATTTTGTCCTCTTTGGCCTGAATTATGCATATATAATTCCAAAGCATCCTGAAAACAGTCAGTGCTTTACTCTACAATCTTTAACATTCACTCATCTCCAGCAACCACTTTATCCTGGTACGGGTTACAATGGACCAGTGGTCTATCCTGGGAAAACTGGGCACCAGGCAGGAGTACAGCCTGGATGGGATGCCAGTCAAAATTTACACATGGTCGATTGTTTTGTTTTGATTTAAACAGATTTTTTTTTTTTTTTTTACCCAGTCATTTGAAACTGTTTTCCATCATTAACATTTGTGTGTGTGAATAATACAATTGAGAAATTGGGCTGTACTACTCCAATCTGGATAATGGTTTGTGTAATTTGCATTCATTCCGGAGAAATGGTAAAAGTAATTGTAAATATTCATTTCCTTCGCTTTTTGACACCGTTCTACACGGCCTTGAATTATCGTCCGTGGGGTATATAGATGTTTTATGTCTTCCGTCACCTGATTAGCTGAGTGTGTCCTTGTTTTTATGTCTGCTTATGCTCCTGACATGTGATGTGATTGTACCCAGTGCCACTGCTATCTCTGGGTAGAGGAGGGGGTGTGAGGTTAAACAGGTTATTTTGCCACATACCTATTTCAAGAGGAGGAAGGCTGAATAAAGCCTTCACAAAACATAGCACGCATTAAAATGGCCAAAAAAAAAAAAAAAAAGTGTACCTAAAATTATCCCTCAAGCTTAATAAGTGAACAATAAGCATAAAGGATTTTTGATGCCACCAGACTCTTTACTTCTCACAGAGACTCAGATGTGTGTGTGCGCGAGTGTGTAAGGGAGAAAGATAAATATCATGGCCTGTATGCTGCGTAGCCTTTGGCAATCTGGGAATCCTAATGAATTCCTTTATCTGGATGAAGGGCAGCAGCATTTACATTTCAGCGACATGTAGCCATAGGGGAAGGTATTAAAGTACCATATGTAGGTCACAACTTCATCTCTGTTGGCCTCTGTTCATTCCTTACCAGAGTTTCCCGTGATGGAGGCAGTCCTGGAGTCATGTCCTATTTGGTGCCGTTGTCTGCTATTTAAAGAGCAAAATAAGCAATAATCGTTTTACTATTTATTAGGTTTATGTACAAAATTGGAGTATTCTGCTAGTTGTTGTACCAGTTGGAGCTGGATCATGGCTCTACCCAGAAATGTTCTTGTTCCTTTTAAATAGCGCTGACAACGTGTGAGGAAGAGTGAGCATGCACTGAAAAATGCCATAGCCAACAAATTCTGGTGCAGTTTTCCTGCATGCATGTTGTTGCAGCTTCCTCGTAAGGTCTTTCTTGAATTCAACACTGCCAAGAACAATAGCTGGAAGCAGTGCATCAGGTTCTCATTTCCTGGGTAAAGAGCAGTAGTGTGAATAGGCACCGGACATCACATGCTTGAAACCTCTAACCGTCTGTTTATCCCTTGAATAGCATGTCAGATCCCCGAGGCTAATTTGTTGAACTTGGTTCTTTTCTTAAACAAGTAAATGAGGATTGTGAACGCAAAACAATCATTTTTACTTTTAGGTTTGTTTGTTGCTACATTGTAAGATGTATTTCGTAGGCTTGATCTGTGTATCAATAGTGTATACCAGGGCAATTTCTTAAAAATGATCAGACGGAAGTTAATAAGATAAGAATCGGAACAAATAGTAAGCAAAGATGTTGAGTTTGACAGGCCAGTGTGTCATCTGAGGTCAAAATAATTGTATATCAACAGTAGCCTGTTTACTTTTGGGGATTTTGAGAGAAGCAAGCTTCCAGTGTAAGAACCTGTGTACTTTTCCATGTCTGTGCCTATTCGTAGAAGCAATTTACTTTAAACAATGAACTGATTTGCTGACATTTTTGCTTTAGATTGATTGGTTTAAGGTTGAAGATTAACTGACATTGTCTTTGATCAATAGATGTGGTTATAACATGATTTAGGTCACATGGGAGTCTTCCCTTAACCCTTTAACAGGGATGTTAATTGCATGGTTGACCTTTTTACATGATCAAATTGTTGTAATAAAAACTCAGCAAAACCCATCTTTGGCTGTTTGTCCTTATTCCCGGCATTGAATAGAGGGTTTAATGTCGATTATATCCCCTGTGTGAAAATGCTATAAAAAGATACTGTTGTCTGAAAATTGAGGAAAAAAACAAAAGTGTATTGGTGTGACGCTGCTCTTCAGACGTTGACTTTAAGTGACACTGAAAGCTGAGATAAGAAAAAAAAAAGTATTGGATATCATGTTCTAGACCGATTAACAATTATATTTATATCGAATGGCAGAAACATGACGACAAGATGTATCACTACGTTACCCCGGACAGTGTGTGTGACCTCTGAACCGTACTCTACCTCAGCATAAATCATATTGCCAATTTCCTTGCTAGACTGAATTGTATGTGTTTTATATCTTTAAAGCCGTTTACTCCATACATAATAAGATATGAGCTGGAAGTTCTTATTTCTGCCATAGCCATTGTAGCTGAGCCTTATTGAATAACATTGTGCATTGAATAGCTATGTCCGTCTGTCTGTCTCTCTCTCTCTATATTAATAAAGTTTAATTTATCACATTACTTTTAGACTTCTATTATATATTATACTACATTGGCTGTTGCACTCTTCGCAGTGCATGTGTTGTTTTTTTTTGTAATAAATTGATGAATATTGTTAACATATTGTCTATTTAACTTCTTGTACTTCAACTTTAGTTGCACAAATGGAAAAAAATTACATTAATGCCTAATACTTGTTATTTCATGCCTAGAAATACCCTAAGTGTTCGTCAGCTGGCTGGTTGATTTGTGTGTCTGCTTCCTGAATGGGTGATCTGGAAAACAAAACAAAGAAAACCTGTAATCTTCTTAAATGTGGAGCCAGGAACACACATTTACCAATAATTGTTTTTTTTTTCAGTCAAAAGTTTGGGGTCACCTTCTAATTCAATTATTTCTTTATTTTTATGACTTTAAAAGAGACTGGATAATGAT
>JAQQZX010040428.1:0-13963 GCA_030068355.1 Notoglanidium maculatum | reverse complement strand
CTCCGCCCAGAAAGGCACCCTGGGTGACCCGGGGATCGAACCCAGGACCTTCTTGCTGTGAGGCGACAGTGCTAACCTCTGCACCACCGTGCCACCACAGTTAAATCTATGGTCGGCCAAAAGAACGGGGAAAGGTGGGGAATCAGTAATTGGGCCATGACACCTCAATTATTTATAGATAAATGATACATATGTGCATCCAGTTTATCCAGAAGTTCTTTCATTTCATTACCCCCTGCTGGTCTTGCTTTGACATTGGCAAGCCCCTGGTGTGATTGTCCAGCGATGTCGGAAATGTTGACTTCAGGTCAACATGGTCCATGCGTAAAAATTCAGCATAAACCTGTGGGTAATCATGAGAGATTCAGAATAAGCTAATGAACAATAGAAGCAGAGCAAATGGATTAAAGCCATTCAATTCCAGTGCCACATTTACCTCTTCCTCAAAAAACAGCCCTGGCCATCTTTCTTTAATTGTTGACACCAGTGGCTGGGTCTGCACAGTTTCCTTTCTTCTCAAGGAGAACATCACCTTCATCTTGTTCATAAGAGTCAAGCTCATATTTCTCTTATTCACTTCCTTCTCCAAAGCTTCTTCATCCAAACCAACAGGATGGTCAGTAAGAAAGTTTAATTCTGATCTTCAGCATCTCTTTATGGTTCTTCTGGATGAGTCTTGTTTTGAATGAGTATTCAGTCATCTCACTGCATCGAGTGTTGGGAAGTTTCTGACGATAATTAGCCATTTTAAACTTCAAACTCATTTTGCATGCCCATCCAGTGCCAGAACTTGAGGCTTTAAGACATGGGTGGTTTTCTACCAAAGCAGATGCAACCTTCTCTATTTCAGAGTCCTTAGGGGAGGCTCTGTAGGAGTACACTGTTTTGGCCAATTTATCCAAGATATTTATTTTCAAGTCTCAGAATAATCAAGGAAATATCTTTTTTTTTTCAAGATCATCATTGGTTTAACTCCACATCATATGAGAATAAGGTACTGGAAACTTGGTTGGCTATTGATCTAATCTAGATGGAGTTGGAGAGAAAAACAAGAATGGGATGACGAGGATGCTGACTGAGTGGACGTCATGCTTGTTGTGTCCAGAGTGAAATCAGAAGCATCCTCTGACACTGTGCTTAAAGCTTGTTCCCAACGGAGTTTCAAAGTAGCTTTGTCTGTTGGAATCTCAGCGATGTCATGTGACGTTAAGTACAAAGTTCATTGTTGATATCAGACTCTTAATATTGGATGAGTAAGCCTTTTTCTGTCTGCAGTTTTAAACAGAGAATGGTGGAGAGTTCGTGGCTTGGGAATAGATTGCATCCTGATGTTGTCAGGTAAGGAATGATTCGAAGGTACTGCTCTCCGGGGGAAAGGGAAAAGCGAATTTAAAGTTCAAAAGGAATTCATCTTCAACAAAGTTGAAATCCCTTAGCTGACACCATAAGCTTTCCACCAAATTTGTGCGATGCCAAAGGACTGAAGTCATTAAGATCCTGTGGGCTCACAATGGCTACATCACTGAAGGCACTTTCAGCACTCTTATACGCCCAAAAATGTTCACGGTACCATGAGGAATGTTTCTCCACAATGAATGAGACCGCTGTGCCAACAACCAGAATGCTATGAATTCGACCAAACTCTGGAATCCCAGGTACAAGGCACCCAAATTTGATGATTTGTTCTCAACTGTTGTCCTCAGCCATGTTACAAGAGCTGACAGTTTGCAGCTTTTCTACACGCAGTGGTGCTTTGGAAGAAATTTTTGCGAGTCCAAAGCACAAGCAATCATCAGTTGATGTTTATTTGCCAGAATTTTGAGGGGATTTTTGAAATCGTACGTGTCATGTACGACCTTCATGAAAAAGCCATGCTTCGCCTCAAAGCCCATTGTCCGGCAGATCAGGTGTGGATAGTGCTCAAGGTAATGATGTTTTATTCACAACATCTCTTTGGAAAAAAGACATCAGTGAACAGCGAACGAGGATCAGACACCTTACTCTCCAGATAACATGGAGATGCCTCTGAAAATTTTGAACTAAAGACTAATTCCACAATGTCTTTTAAGCTCATTAACAATTCCCATGCTTTTTCATCCTCAGGCACTGTATCACTTATCGTGAGCGGGATCATCCTTAGCAGGGTCCAATTTCCGTGACCATTTCCTCCAATCCTTTTTTTAATTACAAGGTAAAAAAGGAATTCTTTGAGGTTGGTTAACCTTATCTTAATAGAAGTATGGAAATGAGTGGTTAATGCTAGAGAGCTTCTCAAATGTAAAAGGTATTATCCCTTCAAAGAGATCATGCAGAACATCTAGAGGAAAGCCAATAATGGTGTGAAAGAAGGATAGGACTCAGCATTGCACTGGTCATGTTGCTCCAGACTACTAAGTGGAAAGAATTCCAAGATGCTAAGCAAAATCTACAGACCCAGTGAGTACTGTTCCCTTGATATTCTTACCAATCTGTTCAAGAAACACAACATCTTCCTCCAAGCTCCTTAAGTCACATAAAAGTGGTTCTAAAAATGATTCATATCCATTCACTCTCACTTCAGAACTTCAGAAACTCCAAGCAGTGCCAACTGGCTTGAGTTGAGACTTGATTAGCACTGTGATTCCAAGTTCAAAATGATGCTGCCCAGATGGTTGGCTATTTCACAATCATCACTATAAAACCCAAGTGAATGTCTTAAACCTTGACCACCAACAAGCTTGTAGTCTTTAAAATACGCGCCATCAAAAGATGAACAGCAATATCCGTGTGTACTCTCCTTGACAGGAAACACTTCAAGTACTTGAAGTTGATTAAACAGATTCTTCAAAGCCTTCAGAAGAGGAACGTAAAAAAATGTGTGCTTTTGGGCCCAAAAGAAAACACATATTCTACAGGTTCACTTACGCTGGAATTGTTTTTAATGTAGATGTTTTGTTATGGCTGGTTGAAAGATGAATTTTTCAGTGACGGCACTCAGAAATGGGTTTGTTTTTCTGTAACGTATCTGCAACATTAGCAACAATAGACTCATTAACATTACAGTTATCTTTTTAGCAGAATTTCTCCAATTGCACTAAGTGTGTTTGATTCTGCGATTGACATTTTGAAGCTGTATCAAATGTATTATCTGTCCTATTTACAGCTCAAACAGATGTCTGGAAGTTATCCAGCATATGTGTGTTTTTTGAGTGGTTCTCGGTCTTGTGAGCTCTGAAATGTGGTGATGCGGCTGTTGCTGCTAAAATCACAGTTTGAAAATGGACACCGAACCCTCTCATGGCTTTTCAGATGCCTTCCTAAATGTTGGAGAAATGTTGGCTGAGAGCAAATGTCATCAAACTCCCATAATTCCCACCGAAAGTGGCATTTTCAGTGCCTTTGTCTGTTTTAGGAAGCGCTTTCCGTTGATGGGTTTTTAAGGCCCCTGACGTTTTAAAAGTACAAACACGCTCTGGATGAAAAGAGGGAAAAGAAACTTGCCAGTGATGAAGTATGGAGTGCTTGAACAGAATGTCGTGCTGCTCCTTAGAAAATCGACAACAACGGAACTGCATTGAGTTTTCTGCTTATGCTAACAATGAAGCACCAAAAATATAAAACCAAAGTAAAATGTATTGATTACTAATGAAGTTATCATTTATGTAGTTTACGTATAAAAAGGATTTTAATGATCAGTGGAGCGTCTGCTGCACACGTCCCTGTGAACGAGCTGTTGCTATGGAAACGATAGCGTTGGAATGAAGTTTATAATCAGAATTTATATACTTTTTTTTGTGAAGCTGCTTTGAGACAATGTCTGTTGTTAAAAGCGCTATACAAATAAAATTGAATGAACGCATTAATATAAACCCGTGATTTGCAGCTGCACTACCGTCGAAGCTGCTGTTACGGAAAATCGATCGACGTCTTCGGACCAATCAGGAAACAGAATTCAGAAGCGCTGTGGGGTAAAGAGCTGTATGAAGAAAGAAAGCTTTTATTACAAAAAGTCACTCGGTGGTGACCCAATTATAGTCTCTAGCGCACAAAGAGAGAGAGAGAGAGAGAGAGAGAGAGAGAGAGAGAGAGAATGTAATAATAAATGTAATAATAAAAATAATAAGGACACAAAGACTTTTCGAGCTCTAAAAGTTTTAAAGGTCTCATAAGGTGAAGAAAGTTCTCTTCTATTCAAATGCTTTTTGAATAGAAGCCAAAATCTAAAGCTAATGCAAAGAGAGAGAGAGAGAGATCTAATAAAATATTAAAATATGTAGAAAAATATATAGGAAACAGGGAAGAACCTAAATTAGCAACGCAAGCAGGATTCGAGAGGAGAGCTGCTATAAGCTAAGTGAGAACAGGAACTAAAGTAGGAACTAACTGTAAATAAATCCAAAGTACAACGCTTCATTCTTTAATACATTTATTGAATAAATAATCGTCTGCTGTGGTATAAGAGGAATAAAACGTTCTGAGATCCTCTGTTTCAGGAAAACAATTCTCTTCCGTGTGCTAACTCCTGCTTATTTTCCTATCAAGGCAGCACACTGTGTTTATTCTGTGCTTGTTTATTCACGTGCGTGTCCTTGTCCTTCCTGTTTACATGTGATGACTTCTTCACTTTTATTATTTACGATATTTAACATCCACCGGTTCTCCTTTTACACGTAAACACGTTTTCCGTCGGAGGAGGTTCCAAACATGATTAATACCAAAACAATACCCCCCAAAAAAATGTCAATGGAAAATTTTGAGTCATTTGGTGTGTGTGTGTGTGTGTGTGTGTGGAGAGAAACTCCATGAGCCAAATTGAGTAAGACATCTTATTTAATCACGCTCCGAAACGTCTCTCGCCCTGTTCCTCACTTTACAACATTAAACCGATTGAAATAGAGAAATTGTCAGCTGTTATTACGGCGTGGAGCTCGTATAGAAGACGTGTATACGAATATTTATTTATTCAGCAAATCAGCCGACAGCTCTGCTTCACGGTTTTACGTAAAACGTTTCCCTAATTGATCCGATGGAAACACGGGATGATGAAGAGTAAAGGATAAGACACGATGCGATGGAGCCGTTATCTTCGTCCATGTTGTTGTGATTATTATTCAGATTACGTCGATTTTTTTAACGTTTATTTATACAAGTTCTCGTGAAAGAGCTGTCGCTATAGAAACGCTGGCGTATTCATGCAAAACCTGTAGAAAACCTTCTGGCCGATCAGGAATCTGCAACGTTATTTGTAGCGCTTTATCGTAATGCAGCGGCGCTTTGTTTCTTCTGTCCAAGGACTGCTGGTGCAACAAGCTGAGGTTTCAAGCTCAATTACTTTGTCCATTAAAAAAAATAAAGAAATAAAGAACAGACATTTCCTTAAAATGTAAAGCACCTCTGTCTTCCAGCTTTCCACCAGCAGAACCCTGGAAATAAACTGTTTTTTGTGTTTTTTTATGAATAAATGAACACAAATTGGTTTTTTTTCTTGCACAGACTGCGTCTAATCTGCCGGTTCTGACTCAGACGGAGTCCAGATGTTAGCGCTAGTCATTTTAGCACCATCTGGACAGAAAACATGCAAATCATTTCATCCCGGAGCTGTAAACGCTGAGCCATAATCCTTACATCAGACCAGGCCAGGGAGGGAAAAAAAAGCAGTTATTTCAAGGAAATAGAAACTTGGAAATAGGAATGTTCTGCTCGGGCAGAGCCGTCTGAGACGGCGTGTCTGTATCCAAAATGATAACCGAAAGTAGAAATCGTATTGAATTTCATGGAAATGAATGTGTGGATTGATAAAGAATTTCCCAAAGCTGTTTGTCTGAACATCAGGGAGCGTGGTTAAATGGAGGGGCAGATGTGGGGCAGCCGTCTAACAGCACAGCTTAGATACACTCGTGTGTTTACACAAGCCGCAGAATATTCCTATTCAGAGAGCGACAAGTCAAAGGCTTGCGTCTCTTGAACGGAACGGAAAAAGAATTCTAATATACAGCACCTTGATACATTTTAATATGAAATATGAAAACTCCAGGTCGTGTTTTCGAAAGCTTGGTTTTGTATTAATGCGGATTTGAGAAAACGCTGTCGTTTTTAATCGTTCAGCAGGAGCCCCGTGTGGATGGCGGCTCTTGTGAACTCGGGTAAGGGATGTCAGTGTGGTGGTGAGGAACGCTCCGGAGCCTTGACTTACAGAGAGAACTGGACCGTGAAGTTCCACTCCCGCTCCCAGTTCCACAGCCGCTGCCGAGCCGGAGACGTCTGCAGGAGATGATGCGTGTCCACGCTGCGCTCACCTGACAAAACGCTGATCCCTCAGGCAACAGATTTTCAGCTGAGCTCTCTTACCGCTGTACGGCGTGGCAGAACCTTTTCCCTGAGAGAAGACCGGTACACAACCTCGCGCCACGGCGCCGCTGCGTTCTGATTGGCACGAGGATTCTAGAACAGCAGCTCTGATTGTAAACTGCAACTTTGTTTTGTTTTGGTTTTTTCAAGGACAGAGCTTCGTGGTTTGTCTGGTTTTTTTTCGGTTATTCGTTCAAGAACGAATGTTTATAGTGAGTCGTTTCATGTAGCTATAAATGGATAAAAGCGATAAAGTGTCATATTTCATTTTAAACGTTAACGTTAACGTTGCTGCGTTACAGGAGGAAGGAAACACTCAGTACATTTACATTAATGCTGCTTCATCACGCCACCCTGTTATTTTACTGTAACATCCTGACGCAGACACAGCGTGGTTTATTACATAGTTAAAACGATTCAATACGTTTTGTTTAATCGAACCACCAATTTGAAGCTTAATATCAAGCTAATTAACACATGTCAAAGGTTACAGGTTTTTTCAGTCTGAATCATAAAAATGTCCACGCATCCTCCAAATGCAATTAATTAACATCAGAATCGCCGAAACCAACATGTCTTCTGAACATCTCCTGCAATCACACATCTCCAGCATCTCGCGAGAAATGGAAATCAGTCATCTCCGAGCTCCACCGCTCTGATCAGTCACAACCCGGAACTGTTCCGTTTCACGGTACACGGACGGAAGCAGGAACCTTGGTGTTGAAATCCCAGGAACAGAAGGTCCAGATGCTGACAGACGTATAACAAATGTTATTTATTAAAAAAAAAATGAGTAGTAGAAAAAAATATTGATTAGAAACACTTCCTCTGGTCTTAGTCTGGTTCAAGAGAAAAGAACCTCTAAGTACAGATTTATTTGCGTATTATTTATATATTTAGCTTATTATTTATACGTGTACAGGAAGCTTGGGTGATTTTGATTAGTCATCGTTTACCATCGCCGAAAACAAACCATACGTCTTCTACACGATCCTTTTACAAATCGGCCCGACATTTTCACTGTTGATCCGCCGCTCAAAATGTCCGAAAGCATCCGAACGCTGACTGGTACAGGAATACAAACAAACAAACAAACAAACAAATCTGGTCATATAATCACTGACTAATTATCAACATTATTTGTAAAGTCTTAGATTTGATAATTCATACATTATTTTTAGCTCACTTGTTTTTTGTTCACTTAATAGCATTAAGTGATAACTACATATATTACGTGACTAAAAGTATGTGCACCTGTACGTGTTTACTGAGCATCCCGTTCCAGGTTTATTCCCCCACATATTGGTGCGATGGCCAGGGGTGCACATACTTTTGGCTGGATAATTACATATAAAATTGTGTAATGTTAGCGAAGTCAAAAACATACTGATGTTATTTCGCTTTCATGGAAACAAGATCCAGAAATCGAGCGCGCCGTGCGAGATTCACAAGTCTAACAATGCAATAATACACATAACAATTTAAAAAAATGGTGGGTTAAAAATAAAGAAATAAATAAATAAAAATCACGGACTCCTTGGCTGTGCTTCGGTTTGAGAACCGCAGTTCTAGACAACTGTGAGAACATGTCGACTTTCTTCCCGACACTTGGGAACAGTGCGAATAACGAGATGTTCTGCGGTTTTCTACCATAAAATAAATAACACATATTCTCTCTCTTTCTCTCACTCTCTCTCTCTTTTCTGACCACCCCGCTGCGCTGTCATCGACATAGATGCAGAAGTGATCGCTGGTGTCCCATTGAAGTGTATGTAGCTAGCGTGCTTAGCTTGCTTTGCTAATCTATTCTGAGAATGAAGCTAGCATGAAGCCGGACACACAACACGATGATTAGCAGGTTTTTTCATTTGTGTTTCATGTCTAAGATTTAGATGCATTTCCCTTTTCACTTCCACTGTTTCTCATCAGAAAAAAAAGCACTAGACAAGCCATACACACACGCACACACACACACAAGGCACAACATGAGCAGTTGCTACAGGCGACTAGCAAAGCAGGTGACTAGTATCTTGCTAACGAGAACGTAGTTAAAAACAGAAAAACGGAGCCTTGGGCGAGGAAGAACTTCAATAGCCTGTGTGTGTGTGTGAGGTCTGTAGTGTTGGTGTATATATATATATATGTATGTGTGTGTGTGTTTGTGTGTGTGCACAATCTCTGGCTTGTGTTTTGGCTAGAGGGTGTATCGAGTTCCCATAGTTTCATTATTACCGAAGCCTCACTCTGTCCCTGGGCTGTAATATGCCATTAATTTCCCTCGTCGACCATTTCTCAATATTCAAGCTCCCCAGTCGCACCTCGGCGACTCGATCGGATCGTTGGGAAAGCAAAGCAAAGCGGAGCATAGGCTCATAACGTAAAATCCGAATGCATACCCGTAGAGATCTCACATGTACACGTTTGCGGTGATTCACATAAGAGCTACCGAGAGCTTCCCCGTCTCGTCACCGGGCTCTCCCCGGATAAACGACGCTAAAAAGTCCAGCCGACGGCACGGGCGCGTCGGGCGCCTACACTTCTACACCCTTCATAGCTGTGACATGCGAGGAGGCGTATTTCTAACGTAGGCGTTTTAGCAACTTCGAGATCTAAGAACGCTATGTTTCGGTTTGGTTTTTTGGCAGCCGTCCCTTGCAGACTTATTTCCTCGTTTCTTCTTCACTTCCTGTGATCTCTATCTGCTGCTGTAGATACCAACACCATCGCGATCGGCTCACCTCTTTGACATGTACTCCGCTACGGATCAGTGAAAGAGTTGACCCTGGGAAGTCTGGGATTAGCCGCTAGCTGCAAAATCTTGCCGAAAAATGCCGTTTGGTTTGGCTGTAAATTCATTCCAAAGAAAACTTATGGAACGCCGGAGGCGAAAAAGTTTTATTCCCGACAGATCTTTCTTTGTGAAATTCGTCTTTCTCTCTTGGTCATCATCCAGCATCCGGCACGCTTAAAAAGCATGTCAGGACGGCTGTCATTTTCGGTATTTGGTCAAATTGCGGTTGAGTGGTACGGTCCATTTGGGTCTTAAACATGTAGCGATGCAGGCGCTTATCAAAGCATCGATCTTGGTTCCAACAGCTTCAATTCTGTAAATTGGTGCTTTTATCAAAGTTTCTGGAGAAAACTTGCTCGACTTTCTTTTCTCATACATGAAAATATCACTCAGCCTGTTCTAGTCTTTTCTTTAACCTGCCATTCATCCTGAACGTCTTCGAGACAGATGAGTTTACGTTTCTTCGCGGTTTCTCCGTTTCTCCCGGAGAGCTTAGGCTTGTTAACGTCAAGAGAGAGAAGGTGGCGCATTCCGTCCATCTGTCCGACCGCGCGTGACGTCTCAAGAAGAATTAGTTGAACGTTTATATGGAGTTATCACCGCAAGCAGCAGATTGACCCGAACAGGGTCGAGGTCACAGCAAGGTCAAATGTCCGAAATGGTTTTTCTTCCTTTTTAAGAGAATTACACGTTTAGCACTAGACTCCTTGGCAGCCGATTGTACATCGTCGGTCGCTTGTTCAGTGCCTTTTTTTCCCTTTTGGTTCGAGGACGTGGAAATAGCCGCGCACGCTGCTGTCACTTCCCGTCTTGACGGTTCTGATTCTCAGTACGTGGGAGTGTGTCAGTCGGCGCCATCTTGCCTGCAGCGAGCCGAAAATCCACCTCCTGCCTGTCGCCAGAACGAGGCGCGATATCTCCTCTCCGCTCGACTCACTCCGCCGGCTTCATATTAAATACAGAATTGATTTTCAGGTTTTGTTATTGGTTTATAAAGCACTACATGACCTGGCACTGCTTTAGATTTCTGAGCTCCTCGGTCACAAATCCTGCTGTCGACCTCTTCGATCCTCAAACCTGGTGAACGATTCAGCGTGATGGTGACCTCACTGGCAAGATTTGTGGATAAGTTTATCCTTTTACATTAGCTCGGTGACGCTTTAAAATCCCATCATAAAAAACAAACTTTCCGGTTTTTGAGCCTGCACTAAAGGTCTGCAGTGTGTTTTTCTTTTTGTAGTTACTGGCGTTGGTAACAGAGTAGTTTATAAAATGAATGTATCCCTCGGTTTTAATAGACGTCCGCAGTCAGGGGTTTATAAAACATCGTGTAGGTTTATTATAAGTCAGTTATTATAAAGGGCTTCAATAGGTATCATCAGAAACATTCTCGGGTTTGATACGGAATCGTTGCATGATCAAATCTCTGTTGGTATTTGACCCTGAGTGACATTTCACACACACACACACACACACACACACACACACACACAGAGTTCTAGTCTGAGACGGCTTGATGTGAAGGGTGTGTGCTCATTAGCAGGCGACTCTACGAGACATTTCACTATGTCGCTGTTATAATGAGGAGCGGTTTGGCTGGAGTTCCCCGTCTCAGCCAGCAGCACTTCAATTACACAAACTTCCCCACTTTTTTCTTTTTTTCTTTTTTTTTGTCCTCTGCATCAGTAGAGATTTTTTTTTTTAGGAAATCAACCGAGTGTGTGAATGTAAAAGCATTTGTGAATCAAAGCAGCAGTGTATAGGGTGTGTGTGTGAGAGAGAGAGAGAGAGAGAGCGAGACAGAGAGAGAGGTGGAGATGAGGGATCGGGAATTCTTTATCGGATCGTTTGAAAGTGTCCGACTGCATGAGTCACACTCAGTTATCACACTCCTGTGAACAGAGAGAAATCAGACTGTGTGTGTGTGTGTGTGTGTGTTGGGGGTCTAATGCAACTAACATCTGTTTCTGAATCCATGTTTAAACCTGAAATGGGCGTGGCCTAAACTAGAAGGACTTATTATTGTTATTATTATTATTATTATTATATATGAACTCTGTCACTGCGGAAAAAATCACCTTGAATCAACTGCAGGAAATGAATCTAACATGCTGCATGTTTTCTTTCTTCATTGAGTCACATCCTGCAGTCAGATTTTATTTGTTCATTCATCCATCCATTCTTTTCTTGAAAGTTTTGTTGGTTTAGATATCCCTAAAAAAATCTGATCCTCATCATCATCATCATCATCATTTGCCATCAACTAATCATTGTTTGCCAACTCTAGTATCCTATTAATTTTGTGCATATTTGACGTTAATAGCAAAAGAAGAACATAGCGAATTAGCGCCGTAGTAAGCAGTTTTATGGCGTCAACCAAAATCCATGAGGGAAAAAAGCTTTAAATGTTTACGTACTTAACATTTCATTTGCATGCTGTGGAATTTGTTTAGCAAAATGATCAGTCCTGACCTGACGTTGTTTTTATCCATTTAGCTTCACAAGATGTGCTGATCTTTATTTAATCAGTCCTGCTGGATGCTCAATTTTCTCTCAGTTTCTGGCACACACACACACACACACACACACACACACACACACACACACACACACACACACACACACACACACACACACACTCGTGCCAAACCATCCACTCTGGCCTAAATTAATTCCTAATCATGAATCAGAGAAATTGAATCATCAGACTAACTCGCATCAAATCCAGTGAAAAATATCAGGAAGGCCTCGCGGAGCGACGACGGCGTTTTCATTTCGCTAACGAAGCCGGGGGCCGAGCGAAGCCGACGAGGACTCACTCAGAAAAGAAAATGATTTCATTGTGGAAAGGTACATCATCACCTGTTCTTTTTCCGTGTCATGCCTGATCCAGATTCAAAGTGGATCGAATTCAGAACTGTTCCTCGTTTCCCTTAACATAACGTTTCTATTAATAATTTTACAACCTTCCTGTTCTTTTAATTTTTTTGGATATTATTTTATATTGATCCCTGTGGTTTTTATGCTCATGCTACAAAACAGGAATTCAGCAGTATCGTAGTAAGCGATCACTTATTCTCTTTGGATTTGCGTTCCTCTGCACGGATTAGAGGCTACTCTCTTACCTCTGTGCACGGGATTAGCTGCCAATTAGCACGGGGCGAATGTTTGTTCGTGTAAGGCTCGGCCAATTACAACACCATTTGACAGCTTTCCGTACGAAGCTGTTTACTCTGGAGGTGTTGGTCTGAACAACGCTGTTGGGCGAATCGCCGTGTCGGTGAGAGGGAACGCTGCCTGAGCTGAACACGCAGAAGCTTGGAGATGGTTATCACACAAACATGATGAGAAAAGATGTAGAAGAAGTGAGCGAGAGAGACGCACGACACCGAGAGCTTCAGATCAGAAAACGACTCACTTACTGGTTTATTCACTGCTTCAGCTCAGATTCAATTCGCCGACTCACTGCCAGGAAGCGGCTCAAATAGGCTGTGTTTTCTTTCTTGCTTGCCGTGTAATCAGGTCAATTCATTCATTCATTTATTCAAAAAGAAAGAAAGAAGGAAAGAAAGAAAGATGAGATAAAATAAGATAAAGAAGAATCTTTTTAATAGAAAAAAGAAATGAATAAATTGACTTGATTGACTCGTGAACCAAACATGCCGTGTGTTTTCTTTTTCCCTTCTTTCTTTCTTTCTTTCTTTCTTTCTTTGTGAATGAATGAATAAACATAATTGCGGGAACTGAACCATACAATGCATGTGTACTTTCTTTCTTTCTTTCTTTCTGAATAAATGAACGAAGGAACAAACGAACCATATTGCTGAAATGAATGGATTGAATTGATTGACTCGTGAACTAAACATGCCATGTGGTTTTTTTCTTTCTTTCTTTCTTTGGATCAACAAACAAAGGATCCTTTTTTTAGTACTCAGTTATATCTACCTAATTATTTTGTATATTTACTGAATGGTTTATTTAGCTCCAGCTCCATGAGCTCCATGCTCAGCTGATTCCTGTGATTTCTGTTCACACTTCGCACACTTTGCATCCATCACCGCATGTCTGACGAATCAATGAAAGAGTTTTACAAGTTTCAAGTTTTCAGTCTTACACGGGACTCAAACGATGTTTTAGATTCACCATAGTGACTCGGAATCAACCTCACTCGACTCCTCCCTCCAGTTGGTCTCACCTCAGAGGACCTTTAGCTCTGTGCTATGCTACTGGGTCGTATTTACAACTCTCAGTAACAGCTTTATGATTCAGACAGTGATTTTTTTAGAGCAGTTGGAGGAAATCTTATGATCTGATCACAGCTGAGGTGTAAAATTGAAATGAGGCTTTACTGTGAAGAAGAAACTTTATCTTCCCAAACTTCTTTCAAGCGATAGACTTGACTCTCTCTCTCTGTCTGTCTGTCTCGCTCTCTGTATCTCTCTCTCTCTCTGTGTCTGTCTGTCTGTCTCTGTATCTCTCTCTCTCTGTCTGTCTGTCCCTCTCTATCTCTCTCTGTATCTCTCTCGCTCTCTCTGTCTGTCTCTCTCTCTCTCTCCCTCTCTCTCTCTGTCTGTCTGTCTCTCTCTGTATCTCTCTCTCTGTCTGTCTGTCCCTCTCTATCTCTCTCTGTATCTCTCTCTGTATCTCTCTCTCTCTGTCTGTCTGTCTCTCTCTATCTCTCCTTCTCTTTCTCTGTCTGTCTGTCTCTCTCTCTCTGTATCTCTCTCTCTGTCTCTCTCCCTCTTTCTCTCTTCCCCCCCTCTCTCTCCCTCTCTCTCTCTCTCTCCCTCTCTCTCTCTCTGTCTGTATCTCTCTGTCTGTATCTCTCTCTCTCTCTCTCTCTCT
>JAQQZX010040360.1:0-13966 GCA_030068355.1 Notoglanidium maculatum | reverse complement strand
ACACACACACACACACACACACACACACACACACACACACACACACACACACACACACACACACACACACACCTTGTCCATATTTAGAATTAGGTTCATAGTTAAGCAGTTGATTGCTGTTTTGTCTTTTCACGGTTTCCTTGCCTTGTTGTTGCTACTTTGATATTGCATGAAGCCAAACTAATCAGATCGAAGAAACAAAGTCATTATAATTGCTCTCAGATAAAACTGAGATTTTATTAATTTTGACTTATTTGAAAGATTGTCTTTTTAATTTTCTAATCTAAATTCTAAACTATAAACATATTTCATGAGACCGATTACCCAATGGACTGACTAATTTATATATTTTACACTTAATATATTATTATTATTATTATTAATTAACCGATTTAATGGACTGATTAATTTATGAGACCAATTAATTAAATTTACTGTGATGAACCTATAGGCAAGGGGGAAAAGGAATTAAACCCTCCTTCAGTTCTGTTTTTTCTCCATCGGAACCTCAATAACAATTCTTTGGTCCTCACCAACTTCTATAAACAAGCAAATATCTCAGATGACAACAAAGAAATACAAAAGATTTCAATATGTATTTTTTTTTTTAGTAAACCAACATTCAGACACCAGGTGAGAGAAAGTAATTAAACCCTATAATTCAGAAACATGTACAGTAGAACCACCTGTAGCAATAATAATTTGAAGTAAACATTTTCTGTAGGAGTTCATCATTTTGGAGGAATTTCTTTTTATATTTTATCACCAATCATTCAGTCTGAGATGCGTTACTCAGTTGTATCTACCACCATACAGCTCCCCCAAGGTCATATATGTAAAGTGTGCTTCCCTCTCACTCTTTAGGTGATAATAGGATTTGGACACTTGGAGATTTGTTTGAGAACGATGTACTGAAATCCTTTAAGGAGCAAGTCTGGAAGTTCCATGTCCCTAAATCCAGCATGTGGCAGTATTTTCAACTGAGGCATTTACTGTCCACAGTTCTGGACTCTCCAAGACCACCCCCTCCACAGTCAGAGCTGCCCTTGGATCATGTTGATCCATGATGGCGGGGCGGCGCAGCAGTAGCACGCAGCGGCCACTCAGGATCCCAAATGGTGCTTTTCTGTGCTGTTTTGTTTCTTGGCATGACTCTGAAGGCACATGGACACCAAAACAAACAGTGTTCATGTCAAGGTCCGCCGAAAACGGTGTGCGAGGAAGCGGAAGCGTGGCAAGCGGGCTGTGGTCCGGCCGGCCCTCCCATCCATAATTTTTTCCAATGTCTGCTCTTTGGACAAATAATTTGGACTACATCCGACTCCAGCGACCTACCCAGCGCGAGTTTAGAGATTGCTGCGTCTTTGTTTTCACGGAGACATGGCTCAGCGACAGAGTTACGGACGCCGCCATTCAGCTAGCCGGGCAATTTTGCTTGTTTGTAGGTGACCAAATACTTATTTTCCACCATAATTTGCAAATAAATTCTTTAAAAATCAGACAATGTGATTTTCGGGATTTTTTTTTTCTCATTTTGTCTTTCATAATTGAGGTATACCTTTGATGAAAATTACAGGCCTCTCATCTTTTTAAGTGGGAGAACTTGCACAATTGGTGGCTGATTAAATACTTTTTTGCCCCACTGTACGTTATTGTCAATAAACATATTAATGTCTATTTCTCAGAGTTCCTACGTGATGCATTAAAACCAAAACTATATTTGTGCATACTCAGGAGGTACCGGTCACAATCAGCAAAAACTTTTCAGGAAGCAAGACTTTTCAAAAAAAAAATTGCACACTGCTGCAGCGGTGTGTTTACAAGCCATCAATATTAAAGTTATAACTGTAACTATGAGCTACACACGCTGGGCCTTTCCACATTACGTGTGATACAGTACAGAAGTATATTAGAAGGACATATTGGCAAAATTCACATTACAAGCCTCAGTGCTCAATTCTGATTTTTTGCTCAGATAGGATTTGCCTATCTTGACAGTTTACATTCATAATTACAAGTAACCTGTATCTGAGTTTAACGAGAACACACCTGTCCTCTGAAACAAAACACCTGCTCACATGGATGCATTTTTTTTTATACATCATCTTCATCACCAACAACAAAAACATATTTGTGAGATAACTTACTGTGTTAAAACCGACAATATGGATGCGCTAGTAGCTAATGTATACATGGCATTTTGCTCTGGAGGAAGGTAGCTCTTTTGGAAAGACATTTTTGCTTACCATAGAAATTCCCCTCTCTCCTCGCTCTCCTTCCTGTCGCTCCTGTCCTGCCTTGCGCTCCGCTCTCTCTCCTTCCTCTCGCTCCTCTCTCTTTCTCTCCACCCCCCTCTCGCTCATGCTGCTAAACACAGTATATGTAGCAGAAGAGGTTCCAGATGGGAAAAAGTAATTATACCCTATAATTCAGTAACCTGTAAAACCACCTTTAGAAAACAATATTTTGAAATATTGTATTATCTCATCTCTAATTTTATCTCTTTAATCTTTAACGTTCTCGGCTACGTCACACACTATTTTTTTTTTTTTTTAGAGAAGGTTTTTTCATGACCCCTAAGGGTAAATGAGCCAGAGAGAACGACTACACAGCTACAGTGGCTTGCAAAAGTATTCAACCCCCTTGAATGTCATTATAATTTTCTGAATGACAAAAGATTTAGACACATTTTCATGCATTAATTGCTGGAGTTCCCTCTCACATTGAGCAGCCTAGATTTTCAAAAACCAAAGCCTGTTAGTGTTATATAGTTACAAACACACACAGAGAGAGAGCGAGAGAGAGAGAGAGAAAGTTCACAATAACAGTTTCATGACTTCATGAGAGCAAAAGCTTACGTTCCCTCCGTGGAGCTGCTCCTCCCACTCTTCCTCCTCCTCTCCTTGTTGGAGCCTCCGCCTCGCTGGACTTATTGAAATTCATGAACAATATGGCCACTTCATGCCAAGCAATTCTAATGAGACAGAGGTTACTCAAACAGCTGTTACTCATGACTGCTTGTGCCTATTTACACAACAATTTGGTAAGGCTCTGTTCCATCTCTGTGTCCTTTCTAATAACGATTTAATTCATTAGAAACATGGCCGTCATCGGCCAATCAGGTTTCAGCAGGCATTTGACAAAGCTGATGTTCGTAAGGATCAGAGTTGAGTTAAATAACTTTCTCAGGAACCAAAAGTCAAGTCGAGTGGAAATTTGGTGTGAAACTGCAACTGAATTTTTAAATATCAGTGAATTACATAAAAAACATGGCTGCTTTTAGCCAATCAGCTTTCATTTTACACAACAAGCATTGAGCTAGTGTCAACTAGATAATGTTCATGTATGGTCTCTTCATGGTTCTGTGTATATTCGGAAAAACAGGCCTCTGGGGCGTTATTTGTGATCAGTGCTTATGGATAACTGTTACCTGTTTTTCCAAACTTATGAATACAATCATTGACTGTGTTACAGTGAAATGGATTAATAATTACAGCAGTAACAAATACATGTGAGTTTTCACTCATTACACTCAAATTCGGTAAATACTCAATATTCAGAGTTCTTCAACCTTCAAATAGGAAGTCTGAGGTTTATAATAGAATATATTTTAAGCAACATTCCCTCATTTTTTTACACTTATCAGCAACATTTTTTTTTATTAGGACAACGTTTTAACAAACTAAGAGTAGGTGTACAAAATGGAAATAGATACCTGTAAATATTAAAAGAAAGCATAAAAGAGCGCACGTGCAATCTCCAATGCTCGCTCTGAAATAACACGCGCAGCAGCGATGAGCGCGCGCAAACTACAATGGCGGCCACCAGCAATCAACTTAATTAGTGTTAATGATTTTTTTTTTTTAATTAGTTAACCACATTATAACATTAATACACATTACTGAACCACCCCTTAGGTGCAACAGTTTTCGTTTCACTACATGTATAAATACACAGTCAGTACTGTATTATTTAAAATACAAGACAAAGAAGAAACGCCAAGAGAACCTTACCTCTCCTCAATTAGGCAAACGCCATTAGAAAGAAAAGCGCGAAAGTGTTCAAAATGGCGTCTATCCTACGGGCAGCCAAAAGGGACAAAATACAGGTGTACTCATCATTAACAAACACGGAAACATGTGAACAAGAATTATGATTCCAAATTGCTAATCATAATTTAACAAAAGAAAGACAGATTTTAGTGAAATGAACAAAATAAATCCATAATAATAATAATAATAATAATAATAATAATAATACAAACTTTAACAACTTTTTTCATACCTGCTACAAATGCATTGTACCAAACACACACAGAGGCCCTACCCTGTATTAGTATAGTGTTCTTAACAAAGTGCTCAGTGAGTATGTGCATGTCATGTTCAACTAAACAACAAAAAAGATCTTTTAAAGGTGTTTTAGTGCAAACTAATATCGCTATTTGAAAATTGATTATTGATAAAAGCATTTTGCTTAATCATGATTATATTTTAATTTAATTAATCTAATTTGACCAGATAACCATGTAATCTAATCTAACCAAGTGAACCGCAGGGATCACACTGGTCATTTGAACTGGTTTTTGAGGCTCAAATGCTCCCGAGAGTGTTTCGGATCACCTAGTGCGAGTATGCCCATAGACTGCGTAAGGACTCTGCCCTCACATTGCAGTTGCGAAGCAATAACTCAGGCTACGTTCACACTGCTATGCTGAAGTGACTCAAATGTCTTGCCTTAATGTGACACAGATCTGATCTTTTCAGGGCTGTGTGGACATGCAAGTCTGATCTTTTCAAATCAGATTTTAGTCACTTTCATATGTGGACTTAAATCCGATACGTGTCCGATTTACGGCGACGTGACCTGAATGAGAACGCACGTATATGCCTAGACGCATTCGCTGAGTCCTGATAGTGTCATCATCAGCCAGCATGGTGTTCTGGAGTTTTGTGCTACCTATTGAGATATGCTCCTTAGCCATTGCATGTTAGACTTAAAGATATGTTTTAGTGTTAATTTTAAGCTTTAACTGTTAGGCTTGTGGTTAGGGTTTGGTTAAGCGGCTTAAGTCGAGTTTATTCTCCACCATCGGCAGCATTTATTCGCGCTACAGTAGCATTTTTGCCAAGCTAGAACAAACGGTCAGAACACCAGCAGTGCAGTAAAACAATACCGGAGAAAAGCTACAGCTGATGAGCTGTTTAAAGTCCTCCAGAGCAAAATGCTATGCACAAATTAGCTACTAGCATGTCCATTTCATCGGTTTTAATACCATGAGTCGTCTCACAAATATGTTTTTGTTGGTGGTAACACAGGACTCGTGCAAAATCGTATCACTGTGCGGAGGACAGGTGTGTTCTCATTGAAGTTAGATACAGGTCACTTGTAAATATGAGCGTGAACCGTCATGATAGGCCAATCTGATCTGAGCAAAAAAATCAGATTTCAGCAATGAGACTTGCGGTGTGAACATAGCCTCAGTACGTTCTAGTCTGACCTTGCCAAGCCTGATCTACATTTCCTGTTTTCACTGTTACCGACCAGTTTTGTTATTTATTTAAGTTTACCTGTTGTATACTATTTGCTGATAGCTCAACCTTGTGTCTGTTTATTTAATCTGATCTGTGCCTGCCATTTTGACTTTGTTTGCCTGCTGTACTGTATAGTAAAGAACTGAACTGCATCCCCATCCGAGTCTGTCTGACCTCGTTTACACTTGGTATTAAAATGCGTCTTGGGCGATATGATCACGACTAGATAGTGCTAAATGCAAGTGTAAACAACCTCCAAAGCGCATTCAAGATTCAATGCTCAAACAATGCAAACCACAAATGCATTCGCTCAAACGATGCATTTAACAACATTCCTTCTGTACTGTAAACGCTAATGCATCCCGATACATCCGCAACATGGACATAACAGGAAAATCCGCTATTAATGCTGGACGCGGTGATTGTTTTTGTAAAAGAGTGAAAAAAAATGAAGCTTTGCACTGATGTAAGTGGTTGGAGTGCAAGAAAACAATGAAGGTACAGTGCATCCGGAAAGTATTCACAGCGCATCACTTTTTCTACATTTTGTTATGTTACAGCCTTATTCCAAAATGAATTAAATTCTTTTTTTCCCCTCAAGAATTCTACACACAACACCCCATAATGACAACATGAAAAAAGTTTACTTGAGATTTTTGCAAATTTATTAAAAATAAAAAAACTGAGAAAGCAGGTGTGTCCCGTGCGGCACAGGGACGCGACCAACAGTGCAGCCGGCAACTTACAGACATGCGTTGAAGGTATGTGCTTGACAACCCAAGAGACGACCTCCAGGAGATGCTGCCTAACTGGATCCCAATGCTCAAGAATTCCCACAGCACTCAACAGAAGATTGAAAGAGCACATAGGATCTTTGCTAATAACACTTCAAGACCACAGACCATGGATTTTATAGGCTTCTATGCCATACATACCGGCAGGCTATCTTGGAGGGCGTGAGAAAAGCCAAACCTCTCCCTAAAGGCATCCAGTTGCAGCACTATAGCCCCAAGAATTATACAGGAGTAGCAGTAATACAAGGAAATCTGGACTAAGCTTTGACAGCAGGTGACAGCATCAATCCCTATATACCTGGCTATTTTGAGAATGACAAGACACAACAACATATCCTGGGAAGGCTTTCTTCTGTTTTTTTCTAAATTTATTTATTGGAAATATACAAAGTATAAGATATGCAAATGCATGAGAGGTAACATTCCTTTTAACATCATTATAAATAAGAAAAACAGAACATATTGCAATAACACTGCCTCTCAACTGCTTCACCCCATATGGCACATCTATAACATTCAAATATGTTTAAAAGTAGAAATACAATAATACATACCTTACCATATTTATAATATATAATATATTGACATTAATTAATATGCTTATTAATGGAAAATAACAACAAAAATAAGTCCAAAAATAATCAATATAAATACAAAGATTAGGCAATCATTAGGGTCTAACACTGGTTAAAAAAAGAAAAAAAGGGGCCCTAAAGACAATCAAAGGTCATGTTTTTTCCCTTACATTATACAGTATTTTCTCAGGGGTACTATAGGATACCTGCCCAGGGTGTACCCCGCCTCTCGCCCGAAGATGCTGGGATTGGTTCCAGCTTCCCCGTGACTCAGATGGATAAAGCGGTATAGATAATGGATGGATGGATGGACTATAGGATACAAAGTCATTAATTCAGTGTCTCTTGGCTGGGGATTTTTCAGACTTGTGTTTTTTAAGTTTAACTTCTCATGATGAGTCATGTTAATGAGCTCACATCTCCCAGTATCCAAACTTTAGGATCCAAGTCAATATGAGATGTCAAGATTTCAGAAATGCAATAACACATTTGTTTAGTGTAAACGGAGAATAATATGTTTTGTGTAAGTCAATTAATGGTTTCTTATGTGATAACATCACAGTATTCAGTTCCCACATACATAAAAGCTGGCTTCAAAAGTTTTCCACCCTAAAAGAGCGATGTATGGGTTTTATAGAATTATCTCAGAAAGAGATTCACCATAACAAAAGAAAACAAGTTCAAAACAAAACAAGAAGAATTAAATGACTTAGTAAAAACCAGGGCAGAATATATTATCCATATATCCAGACAACATGGAATATATTCAATGGAGAAAATAAACAAAACAGTCAAAAATTACTTTAAAGAACTATTAATAAATGGCTCATTTCCTTCTCGAAATGATATTGTCAGGTTTTGGTTTTTTTTTTTTTTTGGTAGACTGACTCTCCCTAAGTTGTAATTAGAGAACACCAAAACTCTACAGTCTCCTTTTACACTGGATGAACTGCTTAACCCTTTGACAGACATCATAACTGCAGGATTGACGTTTTTTCACAATCAAATTGCTATAACTTGGAAAAACCCATTTTTGGCTGTATGTTCTTCCCATCGCTGACAGTGACCAGGCTGCCGTACTTGACCACAAGCCAACGTTCAATTTACTATCAGTTGGTGTAGCATTGAATCGATGTTGGAATTTTCACTTCCAACACTGCCAACGTTGGGCCAACATATGTGTAATGTGTAATGCCAATTATATACTCTGGATGCAATGCTGTAAAAAGACATTGTCTGAAAGTTGAGAAAAACCTTAAGTTTATTGGCATGATGCTGCTCTTCAGACATTGACTTTAAGTGACACTGAAAGCTGATGAAAAAAGAAATCTTATTGTATTACATATTCTAAACCCCCTAATGATTATATTGTTGTTGAATGGCAGTAACATGACAATAAAATATATCTCTATTTTACCCAGAAAAAATGTGTCCTATGAAAAAATGTATATCTTTAAAGCCATTTAATCCTTACGTTATCCACCTATCTATCTATCTATCTATCTATCTATCTATCTATCCACCTATCTATCTATCTATCTATCTATCTATCTATCTATCTATCTATCTATCTATCTATCGTTATCAAATTTGTTTTAAGTTGTTTTACATTAGTTTTATTTTTAGATTGCTAGTATATTACATTGACTACTGCACATTTTACAGTGCATGTGCTATAATAAATCTTTTTTTTTGTAAATTGAAAAATATTGTTAACGTTAGCATATTGTCAATTCTACTGTCATCTAAAAAAAACCCTGAAAGGTTTCTAAATGTGGAGCCAGGATCACAGTTTTACAGATGTAAATATATGTAAATAGATGTAAAAAGTTTTGCAAATGTATTTTTTGGTAATGCCAGGTATAGACGGCAGACCTGTGGAATTTTACCTGGACTTTGGGATATTCTTGGAGCAGTATGTTTGGAAACACTAAATTATGCTATTGAAAATGGCGTTTTCCATGTTGATCTAAACACAGCCCTGATCACAGTTATACCTAAGCCCGGTAAGGACCCCGTGGAATGTGCCAATCACTGTCCAATCTCTGATAAATGCCGAGCTCAATGAATGCATTTATATTTTATGTTTTATTTTCAGTCTACCGATATTTTCAAATGAATGCTATTCTACTTTTCACCTCAGGGGGAGCTGTCTGAGGAGGAATCTGTGCTAGGTAGTGTATAATGCAGAAAACCACCGTTTTTACCTCAGACGCTGACGAGCAGACCTGAGGAACACAGTAAACCACTCCATCTCCAACATTTCTCTCTTTCCCCCTGTTTCAAACAGGTGGGTGAAAAGTCATTCTTGTGTAATGGTTTACGAATACGTCAGACAGTAATTCTTGATTTTGGGCGTAAAAATAAGGAACTATGATTTAAATAACGTCGAATGAACAAAAGTTTATGTTGTTCTATTTAAGTGAATGGGGCGAGCGCACTGTTAGCGACTTGTTAATGGGAGTCAATGAGACAAGATGGCCACCGCCCTTTTCACCGTTTTATCTTGTACAGTTTAATGATTCAAACTTGGCCATGTGAATGTATTTTGTAAAGTAATGGATCATATTTAAACAAAAAGATGTATTAATGACCACTATGGTGGTAGACATCATTGAGAGTATGTTTTTGGTATGAATTTAGTATATAAATGTTAACTAGCTCTATGCTAACTTGTTAGCCGTTCACCACGAGGTCAATTTGGCTTTTCTGATCGTAGCTAAGCGTGCTGGTTAGTTTGTATGTCAAGCACTAGTTAGTATTCTGGTTTTATATTGTAATGGTTTTAAGAAGCCAAATTGCTACTACTCAGCAGTCTGCAGTAGACAGTTTTATTTTGTAACATCACATGGGGGAGGGTTCACCGACCTGGCTTTATGGAGAAAATATATTAATATATTAAATAAATATATTAATATAAGTTAAAATTTATAAAATATATATTTTAATAATATATATAATAAAATGTATATTACATAAACAGGCCCTTATGAGCTGGACTGTTAAAATTTAAAATGCCGTCACGAGACCGGAATATCTAAACTAAGCCTACCCAATTTATCCAGGGATAAAGAAACGACTAAACTGTCTGTATGAATAACCTAGCTGTAAGTATTGGAAAGAAGGAAAAAAAGACAGAAGTTACCTCTTTCAACCCTTAAAATGAATGAATCTGGCGACCCGATACGCCCTGGACAGCGTCCTGAACATTTTGACTCGGCCTCAACTGTCAGTCAGGGGATTTATACAATGCATTTTTTCGGGGACGGGTTCACCCACCAGGCTTCACGGGGAATTTACACAGTAAGCGAGCTGTAAGCGTGAATGAAACATAAGCCGCTGTATGTGTTTGTACACTGCTTCCGTTTGTGAAGCGCGATTTTAAAGATAAGAGAATGCAAAAGCAGGCTAGATTGGGTGAAGTACTGTAATTTGGGACTCATTCATTATTATGCTTCACAGGGCGAACTCTTCAACCCGACAAACCCACAGGGGCTCCAGATTTGCATTTAAAAAGGCATTTTTATAACCGTTAGACTATCATACAAGCTACATACATGAACATGATATCATTAGAAAGCTTAGAACCTCTACTTTTGACCTATTTCTGGTACAAAAGCTAATTCCTATCCACTGAATTAATATACCTGCTTAAAATAAACATCTATGAATAAATTAATCGTCTCCATTTCATTGTGTAGAATATTGTGTGTGTGTGTGTGTTGCTCTACCGGCGTGCAGTGCGATGGGAAAAGGGAGGTGTGTGTGAGCCCCCTGTTGAGCAAACAGTTCAAACCTCTTCAGAACAACACTGGTGCAGGGATAAAACGGACAGCACAACTAAATCCGTCTTTATTATTTATATAAACATTTATAGTCAATGTCTCTGCCTGGTTGTTTTCACTGAGTTGTCTGTCCACTGCTGGATATGACGGCACACTGACCAGACCAATTGGAGCGAATTCACCAAGGCAAGGAAATTGCGATAATGAATTCTTAACTTCATGCAAATGAAATGAATGAACCACACAAGAACCAATCAGTTCTGTGTGATGTTTGGTATGTGGTGTTCTCTAGAAAGGTGGGAGTAGCAAAAAAAAGGCACACCAAGATGGCGGAGGCTAAAAGCTACATGTAACATGAAGTTGTTACGTTGCATGTCGATTTAAGTGGTGTGCCTAAAAGTTATGCTGGTGCTCCTAAAAGTTTCAGTAAGAAGCACCAGTGCTACTAGTGGAAAAAGTTAGTCTGGAGCCCTGTATTATTCTTTACTGGACCGAGAACCAAGTATAATTGCATGTATGTAATATTGATATGTTTTCCCCCGTTAAAGTCTGTTGAAGCTAATCTCTCAGATTAGCAGGTCACCAGCTCTTTATACTCGTATATAATGGCATCAGTAAGGAACCGTTTAAAAATGCATGACATGGGCAACTATGTAAGATTCGACAAAGCTTGTAGTCCCTTACACATCAATTTTGTAGGTCTTAAGGCATTTGGACATCTTAAGATGACAGAAAATACCCGGTTAACATCAGTGTCCCCATCCCATGTGCTCTCACACACATGTATATACAGTATGTATTTATGTATGAATTAAAAAGTATTTCTCCAATCGAATGTTGTTTTTCATTGTTTTTGTAGCAAAAATTATATATATTTTTTATTTTCTATGGTCTTAAAAAGGTCTTAAATTTGATGATAAAAATTGTGCAGCAACCTTGTCCAGGGGAAAAGTTGGGGAACCAGAGGTCTAGACTCAAACTCAAACTTAAACACAGCCATAGAGAAGAAGGTCAGCTTGGGTATTTAAAATTCCAGTTCAAAACGGTTATAACAGTTATAAAGAAACATTAACCACCAAGTGACTTTACTTTCCAACTTACCTTTTTGCTGATATGTCTATATTTTACATTTAGAGAGCACAACATTAAACTCTCTCTCTCTCTCTCTCTCTCTCTCTCTCTCTCTCTCACACACACACACACACACACACACACACACACACACACACACACACACACACACATGCGCTTCCCCCCACCTCTATCATCTCTCAGCAGTCTGCATGACCACAAAGCCACAGCACACTCCTAGCATGTTTCCTCTGAACTGGCATGTCTCATCACGTAACCTATGAGACCTTGTTTACTGCTTGACTTTCTATAAAACAGAAGGAAGTCTTTTATATAAAACTTAAGAACATTAAAAATGATATGGTTCCTTTAAACAACAACAACAAAAAGATCATTAGAACCTTTCACTTCTAAATGTAGAACTGTGGAGAGATACTCTTCATATATACTATTCCTTGTGATGGAGAAGCTGTTTAAATATCTGAGCTCTTGAAGCAGTTTACAAAATAACCTAATAAAGCATTTCTTTTTCAATTCCCAGTCATACTGTTGTATCACTTTAGTTTGATCCTGTCAAGTACATGCTTTATTCAGCTAAATTTCTTTTTATAAAGCTATGTGTGAGTTGTGTTAGCAGGACAATGTTGAAGTGTAAGGACTCTCTATTGCTGAACTAGTTGTAGGTAATGCGATTATATATTCAACATTTACAGACATTTTAATAAGAGTGAAATTTCTTGCTCCTGATATACTGATTTGGCTTCTTTAGGTTGATAATGTAGGCTTTGATACCGATTGTAATTTTATGAAACTGTCAATAAATTGCTAAAAAATTTGAAAACTGCAATAATCACATTTCTTTTCTTTACAAACTCCTGCTTTGGCAGCATGTAAATCTTATTCACGTGAGCTTATTGTTCATGATGATTCTTCAAATATTTGTAAGGAAATTGAAAAAAGGTCAACTACACAACAACTTTTTACACTTATAAGTGCTACATTAGTTGGAAACTCAGCTTCAATATCTTCAACATGTTGCAGTTTAAATTAACGCACTTTTTCTAACATGTGATCGTTTTTATAGTGAGAACTTACACAGGTACGTGAATGCTCCATATAAATGGATTCAAGACATGAGTTAGTGTTGATATGGTGATGTTTTCTGTGAGGAGACGTGTATTTAACATTTTTGTAAGGAGTCTCCATTGTTAGTACTTTGTAACACTCGGCAATTGAGCTTTAACTTTTTTAAACAAGTTTTCAGACCCAGGAAAGGCTTCAGATCAGAGCACTTTTTGTGCTTTTCAGTATCAAGGTAAAATGATAAGCGGTGAGTTTTTTGCATTATTAACCTCAAGTGAGAGAAAAAAGAGAGGCTGGTGAAGGAATGACTGTTTAAAGCTACTTTAGCATCATAACCTTTTATTAAAAAGAACATGTTTCCATCAAATAAAAGCATAAAAAGTATGTCATTTTTTAATACATAGAAAATTGTTAGTGTTGGCGAATTGCTGTGGTGTAAGAAGAATAAAACAATAACGGTCATGTAATAGGGACAAATCAACATCAGGCTAGATCACACGCATTACATTTCTCATTTAAAAATAGTCATTATTATTACTGCTTATTAGTGATATATTTGGATTAGAAAACTAAATCTGAAGGAAACAAAAAATCCACAAGAAATAAAAGACAATAGTACCCTCTTAAATAAAATAACCTATTTTAATTGCATTTGGAGAAATGAAAGGTTCTTAGCTTGCAGAAATAATTTTACTTTTCTAATGGTAATGTAATCTGTTATAGGGTTCAAGGTTTCTCTCCAGGGGTTCTAGATTAACCTTTTTATTCAAGGAATGCAGGCTCATTAATAGCAATCCAAATGGCTTGACCAAATAACATTACTAATGTACAAACATATAAAGCAATCTGAACAATTCAAGCAATTCTAATAAAAACAAAATTTAGAATTGATAAATGAAAATGAAACACGTTGAAGGTTTTTTCCAAATAGTTCACTCCAAATCAATAGAATATTTTAGGAATATCTTATATCTTAAACTTATCTTAATAATAATAAATGACAAATTTATTTAATAAACAAATCTTCATATCTTATGTACATACATTCAACCTATAGTGAATTTCTGTATTTCTATATTTCATAACCGACATGACATTAAACCATTATTCTATGATTAGGAGGTTTT
>JAQQZX010040350.1:0-13967 GCA_030068355.1 Notoglanidium maculatum | reverse complement strand
GATATTCCAGTTGTACCTGGTATACTGGACGTCCTTCAGCAACAGTTCCATATTCTCATACGTTTCTTTCATGTGTGATGCAAAGCCAACTGAAGATTTCGCTGAAACGGTACATGATGGATAAATTTTGATGTGATATTCGTGATTAGCACCCAAAAATCTATAAGAAACACCCAAAAGTGTTCAAGAAGCAAAAACTTCGCTGTGCAGTGTTGTTGAAGTTTGAAAGCAAAAATTATTTTCTGTTCTTTTTCGATATATGACTTCATTTGCTCAACAGTCCGGAGTCTCTGTTGTTGTATTGTGTGCTTCAAAATGCACCACACACAGGTCTAGACAACAGGGAGGTCACCCACACTCCTTTACAACAAAGCCATGCTGTTGTAAGACATGCAGGATGTAGCTTGGAATTGTCTTGCTGGAATAAGCAGTAACATCCCTGAAAAAGACGTCGCCTGGATAGCAGCATATTTTGCTTCCAAACCTGTGTGTACCTTTCAGGATTAATAATGCCTTCACGGATGTGCAAGTTACCCATACCATGGGCACTAAAACACCCCCATGCCATCACAGATGCTGGCTTTTGAGCTTTGCCCTGATTAAAATCTGGATGTTTTTTTTCCTCTTTAGCCCAGAGAACATGACATCCATGATTTTCAAAAACAATTTGATATGCAGACTTGTCAGACCACAGCACACATTTCTACTTCTGCATCAGTCCATATCACATGAGCTTGGGCCCAGAGAAGTTGGACATTGTTGACATATGCCTTTTGATTTGCATGGTAGAGTCTTTAACTTGCATTTGTAGATGCAGTGATGATATACCCAATTATAATACTATCACCTGCTGCCATTTAACCTGTTTACCTGTGGAATGTCCCAAACAAGTGTTTTTGAGCATTCGACAACTTTCCCAGTTTTTTGTTGCCCTGTCCCAACTTTTTTGACACATGTTGCAGACATCAAATTCAGAATGAGGTATATTTACAAAAAAAGTTTTATTAGTTAGAACATTAGATATCTTGTCTTTGTATTGTATTCAATGAAATGTATAGCAAAAATGACTTGCAAATGATTTTATTATATTTTTAGTTTTGTTTTACACAGTGTCCCAACTTTTTGGAATCAGAGTTGTACATTTCTGACCAGCTATGAGGCCTAGAGTGACTCCATGGATACCGGATGATGACAGAGATGCAGGTTGGCAGGATTGTGGGTAAATTGTGTTGTTATCACAGGAAAACAAAGTTCCATGATCTCAAGATCTTGAGAAAATTATATTGCTATCATGGTAAAACAATGTTTCCTTATGTCATGATAATGAGAAAAATTACTCATTATCAAGAGAAAACGGGCCAAAAAAAGTGTAAATTCATGGCCTCCTCGGGCTTCTGTACCCCCCAGAACCACCTCGCCAGACTTGAAGTTCATGCGGGTTGCCTGATTGAAAACACTGAACCACTGAAGATGAGTGCAACATTAAACTATGACAAGTGAGGACTATTGGACTCATCTGTATACACTGTAAGTTGATCAACTAATGAATACGTGTGGAATGTTTTTGTTATTTGCAAGTAATAAACCAGCTCATGTGGATTTTCAATAACTTTGTTAAGGCCATGAGAATGAAAGTTTTAGATCAGCATCCACATCCACCACGCAGCATGTTCCAAAACCTTGCGCTGAAGTTAATGGTTATGAATGGGAGGTTCAGGCAGGATGCATGTTCAGTTAACAGTTTATTTAAGTAGACACCGGCAAAATCAAGTCCAAATCAGTCCAAAAGTAGCAGAAAACCAGGGGATCGGCAAACAACACACAATAGGTAATTTAAAAAGTACACGAAAGTGGTAAAGGTTTAAGGCAGGATAATAAAAAAACAAGAAAAAAACAACAAGCGTCTGGGCATATAAGTCAATACCTAGTGAGAGCTGAGTCCTTAAATACTGGGTCTGCAATCAGCCAAAATGTGGAATAGCTGATAACTTAAGTCCAGGCCTGCAGTCCAGACCTGCAGTCCAGTGCCATGAACATGGAAGCAGTTGCTCGGTCATGGTCTGAAGCATTGAATAGTTCACGATATTAACTAGCGGTTAACTACTGTAGATAATAATGTAAATTGCAATTACACCATGGTATAAGCTCATTAGAAATATTTAATAAATAAGGAATACTGAAAGAAGCCTTGTACCATTTGGAAAATGTTCATATGCAAAACTAAAACTTTTATTTCCATGGCCCAGTGTTACCTAGATGCATGGCTGGCTATGTATGGTTGTTGGCCAAAGCTAGACACATCATCCCAAGAACAAAAGCCCACAACTCCAAAAATACACAGTCTATGATATGGGGCTGGCACTCAGCATGATGAAAAGTGCAACATAAAGCCTATTGGCCCCCCTGAGGAACCAAAACTATAAGGAACCAAAATGTAAGAGCAGGAGGAGTGGAACTGTGTGCTTTAACTGATAGGCAGCTCAAGTGTTACTAGACGCCTGAGGTGGGATTCAAACAGTAGATTGCAGCTATGTCATTACAGTGTGCTGGCCCACTGAGCTGAATACTGAAGGTTCTGTGCTTGGGGAATAATCCTTATGGGGCACACTAGGGGATGGGAAGTGTAGCAGAAAACTGTGATACCAGCTGACTGTCTGTCTGGCTGACTTGAGAAAAAACTCAAACAAACATATATTCTCCTATTAATATAGTAACTGAAAGTATCTTTCCGAAAATGTCGTCCATCAAATAATCTTTCCCTCAAACCTCTTTGCTGAAAATAATTCCTCAAAACAACTTCCTTCACAATATCTTTTCCTTAATTCTCTTTACTGAAAATAAAACTTCTCAAAGCAACTTCCTTCACAATATCTTTTCCTTAATCCTTTTTACTAAAAATAAATGTTCTTAAAATATACATGTCCTCAAAATATATTTCCCTTAGAAATGTATTTTCCTAGGAAACATATACTGATATATTACTTACACATACTGATGTATTACTGACATATTCTTTAATGGAATTGAATTCAAATACATAGACTTTAATATGGAGCTGGTCCCCCCTTTGAAGCTGTAACAGCTTCCTTCCACTCTTCTTGGAAAGCTTTCCACGTGATTTTGGAGTGTTTCTGTAGGAATCTTTGCCCATTCATTCTGTAGCACATTTATGAGGTCAGACACTGCTGTTGAACGAGAAGGCCTGGCTCACAATCTCCATTCCAGTTCATCCCAAAGGTGTTGGATGGAGTTGAGGTCAGAGCTCTGTGTGGGTCAGTCAAGTTCTTCCACACCAAACTCATCTAACCATGTCTTTTTGGACCTTGCTTTGTGCACTGGGGCACAGTCATGCTGGAATAGAAAAGGGCCAGTAAATTGTGGTCCTGACTCTGAGACCACAGAATACCATGCACTTGCATTATGTGCTGAAGGAGGAGGTCAGCAGTCACCTTGGCCCCTTGTCACCAAAAATAGATGTTTTCGAAAATTTGGTTCCAGACGTTGGCATCAGGGGTGATAAATAGGTCCGATTCCTGTTATCTTGATGGCATTGATAGTGCTTTGTCAGAATGTGATATTATTCTATATATTTTGAAAGGAAGGTTTTTTTTAGGAAGGGATGTTAATTAGTTCTGATGTTGAGGGGGGAAGATCCAAGTTAATTGTCTTAAAGTATAGTTTTGTTTGGATGGCTGATTTTAGTTGCAGATACTCAAAAAATGTTTACTGCCAAAGCCATACTTCTGGACCAAGTGGGGGAACAAGACTATAGTATTGTTATGCAAGATAGTGGAGAAAACTTTCAAGCCTTTGAAAAGCAATCAACAAAAAACACTATGACTGATGTCCCATGGGAGGATGTCAGGCCCATGATGAAAGCCTGTGAGATGTGAGGCTCTTATTCTAGGCACAGTCAGCGCAGACTGTATGTAGGCCCAGTCATCCTTGTCCATACTGGGCCACCAAATGTTGGTGCAAAAATTCTTGTGTTCTGGTGGCCCCCAAGTGTGCCAAAAAATAGGGATGTATGGTCCCAAGAAGGAATCTGAGGTTGTACAGCTGCTGGGATATAATGTCTTCCTGGCAGTCCATCCCTGGTGTCTGGTTCTGGTCGACTGGCTCAAGGATGGCCTACTCTAGACCCAAAAGTAAAGGGACCACTATTTGGGGAGACGGGATTATAGGTTGGGGGCTATGGTGCATCTGGGTGCCACTGTCTCGAGAGAGCATTTGGCTTGAGCTTCTTCATGCCTGGTCTGAATGAGAGGACAAAGCTGAACCAGGTGAAGGACTACCATCTGGTCTGCCAGGGGTTCAGGCATTTGGCTTGCTGAATATAGGCCAGGTTCTTGTGGGCCATCCAAATTAATACTTGGTGCTGAGCATCCTCAAGCCAGTGTCTCCACTCTTGTGTAGCCAGTTTCATGGCCCAGAGATCCTGATCTTGTAAGAGCATTAGGTGGGGATGCCAGGGACATGAAATACCATATAAATTGCCAGAAAAAGTTTATAGTGGCCTGTGGATGTGATACCTGTGGTCCTCCACTCATTGTTTGATATGCAGATCAGGTTATTCACACTGTGCTGGTCTAACTTAGAAAAAAATCTTGTGGCACTCAAAGGTAGAGTTTATTAGGGGTAGGGAGTATCTATGCTTCTGAATAAAGGACTTGAACTGTGATAGTCAGTACAGGAGCAAAAATCCTCCTCCTTTTTCATATGTACTCAATAAGGCCTCTTTAATATAATCCTCCAGGGCTTTGTGCTTTGGAGGGGACAATGAGAACAACTTGCCTAAGCGTGGTGTATTTCCCAGAAGCAGGTTGATGGCACAGTCAAATGAACAATGAGGAGGTAAGGTCTAAGCTTTTTTTTAAGTCCTTTTTGACTTCTGTGTTGTCTAGAGGTACTCGAGATAGCTCTACTGGGTCAGAGGGAGGTGGATCTGAGGCACATACACCATTGAGGCAGCTCTGGGAGTATTTGGAACCCCCGACTGAAATGGACTTGGTAGACCAGTCAATCTACTGAGCCTGACAATGTAATATTGGCACCTTTTCTCAGGCTTACTAATCCCTTTGTTATGTGAGGAAAGGTCTATCGGGCCCAATTGCACGGGCTTGGTCATTGATGCTTTGGAGTCTAGTTCACTGGAGGGAAGCATGAGAGTGTGCAGACTTCTGTTTTGGGCTATGCTGTAATACAGAGAACAGCGATCCCTGCATTTTTCACATAAGCATTTGTCAAGCCTAATTGATAGCTTGTATAATGCCTCTAAGATGTCTTTGTTTAAATCTGGCAATTTTATTCATATCTGGTAAAAAGATTGATTCAGATTGAAGCAGAATCAGGAAAGTAGCTGTTTGGTGATATATTTTGCCAGGGTATTTTTGTAATCACATCTTTGCTTTCAGACAAAGTAATTCCTTCTGTACCGTGAACTGATTGTGGATTTCCATAAGTCACTTTTCTGTACACAGATTTGCAAAATGACAAGCACTAAGCATATCCAGTCTTTGCTGTTTTTTTATTATTGTTTTTCCTTGGCACCACCACTGATGTGGTTGCATGTCATCGTGCAGGAATAACTGGTACTTTCTCACCTGAGCACTCCCTCATTTCATTTTTGCCTATTTTTTCTCACACAGGCACATCTTTTATCTGCACAGCCTTACCAGGGTTTACTGTGTCACTGCTGGAGTTCTTCCACTGCTCCATACTGCTTACCTTATTGTTAGCACAATTGTTAGATTACAATTGTTATTGTTGTATTGTTAGTTTTACTCTTAGTTTCACTACTACCTTTAGCTCGTTTGTTAGCATTAAGGTTAGAAGCAGCTTTTTCATCAGTGTTTTCAGTATTCGTTTTTGAATTACCCTAATCAAGCGAATATTAAATATACTATAGTATATTTGATAGTAAATAGTAAATATGAAATATGAAACTAATATGAAACCCCAGAGGTCTCCTGCTCACACTCACTGCATTGTTTCTCCTGTACTTCCTGGCCGGCTGGGTTGTCTCTGTCCAATGCCTGCACAGTCAAAACAGCATAACCTCTCTGTGATTTCAAACATCACCACTCTGGTTCCTGAAGCACTTAACAACCTGCACCACCACTCCTTTTACCCATATTGTCACTTCCCTGACTGCAAGGAGCACATGGTCCACTGGGGCTCCACTTAATGGTACACACCTTACCATGTGTGACAAACAGAAGTTATTGGAATGTGCGGAATGCCATGGCCTCAGATGCCTCCTAAGCCTACAAGATCCCGCATGCTCTAAACTGTCCAAAGTCATTGCTCCACCTCACCACTCTAACATTACACCAATATTTAAAAAGAAAGATTAGAAACACAAACAGAAAGACAGATAGACAGACAGATATAAAGACAAACAGAGACATATAGACAAAGAAAGAGATAAAATGGGATAAGAGAGCAAGCAAGAGAGATGAAGAGGAAGCAAGAACTGACTACCCATTTGGGAAGAAATTCTCACAAACGTGCACACACACACACTCACACAGACAGTGCTGTGCTCCATGCTGACAGATTTTTATTATCTTTCCTCTTTATTCTAATAATCTTTCTGATTATCACTTTAAGCATCATATCTATAAGCATCATATCACTAATAATCCTCAGATTTCTGTGTGTAAAGAGGACTCAGCCTCTCAACACAATGAGCACTGAAAACATTAGCAGCGTGGCTGATTGTGGCTGATAGAAGGAAGGTGAAAATGTCATCCCCGCTTCTCG
This sequence comes from Notoglanidium maculatum, assembly GCA_030068355.1. Taxonomy (NCBI): domain Eukaryota; kingdom Metazoa; phylum Chordata; class Actinopteri; order Siluriformes; family Auchenoglanididae; genus Notoglanidium; species Notoglanidium maculatum. The sequence goes on along the minus strand of JAQQZX010040350.1, from coordinate 7,202 downwards.
CTCACTCTAATGGACGATGCCTCTCCACACTCAGAATAAAAAAGATGTTTCTATCTGGTTAACGTGGTGCCCATAATGCACTGCTGGTAATCTCAGAGATAAGACCCTTGTACAGGAACGATCCAGCAAACAGGTCATCTGTGGGGCCACAGGGGGCTAATGGTTTTTGCCGCCCTCTGGAAATCGCCATGCTCACCTCTCTGGGCAATAATAGTAATAATTTAAAAAAGGGGTGTTCATGACACCTAAGAGAGGACCTTATACAGGTGTCATGTAGCCTTGTGATGATGTGACATGACAAAACCAATCTCACTCATATCTGGAGTCAAAGAAAATACACAGAATGGCATTTTAATTTTTTATGTATGGCAATCCAGTACAAGTGTAGCACTAAACTGCATACTGTAATAGATTAGTCCAACAAGCATCAGATGTCTTAAAGCTGCCATAAGTAAGGTGACAGATTTTTGCAGGCATAAAGCTGTTATCACACTGACAAACATTCAAAGGTCAAGTATATTTCCTTTGACTCCAGATTAGTGTTGTTTGTTTGACAGCACTATTATTTAAGTATAATTAAGTATATTTAAGTTTCAAATTTAAAGTATAGCACTCTGTGTAGTGTTTGCTTTAGGAAGTGAAGAAGGAAATGGAGAATCTTTATTGAGGATTTTTTTTAAATATAATAAATAAATAATTAATGTCATTAGTGAAAGTGTGTCAGGAATTACAGTGTCATGTTTTTGAAAATCTGATCTTCTGTGAAATTCTTCTGCTGCTTACACAGGAGTCTTGTACCATCTAAGGTTTGAAATGAGTGCACTGTTGCTGTATTGTAGTGGATTTGTGCTCTAGAACAGTCCACGCTATAGAAAATGAAAGAACTCCGACACCTTCAGTGTGTGTGAAGAGGAGAAAAAGAAAATGACGTGAAGGCGGATCCATATGTTTGAGATTAATGAAGGAGTGGGTTGTGTGTGAGACGTATTTATGAGGTGAGACAGAGACACTGAGATTGTCTGTTAGGACTAAATAGGATCAAAGCTGTAACTTAACAATATTCCCTCTCTCTCTTTCTCGCTCGCTCTCTCTGTATTCCATACAGGTTGCAGTCTGTCAGTGCCGTGGCTCTTAATTTGGGACACGTGCAGTGAGACAAACCAAACCTCATTGCTATTTAATGTCAGTGAATATGATCCTGATTGTGGAGATGCAGGGAGAATCTGGGAGAACTCAAATTCAAATGATGTATCCGAGACCAGAACTGACTTCATAGATAAAATAAATTAAATCATAACAGAGGCATATTTACTTCATCCTTCATGTGCTGCACAGAATGAAAAAGGTTTTTAAAAAAAGCAGCAATAAGCAACAAGCCAAAAAGTGACCATATATATATACATATATAATACATGACTATACTAAACTCTGTCCACTCGGTGGCCATCGTGGAACCCAGGCTCCTGTTAACTTGTATATGGTGAAACTCATAAAACTGAAAGGAATCAATAGTTTGACATTTCATACACAAAATATTTGAAATAATGTACCAGTCTGACAATAATTATGTAGTAACTGATGTGTGATCTCTGGTTTCATTAACATACAGAAAAAAAATGTCCATATCAAACAGGTCAAAGGCTTGAAAATACCAACTATATTTACAGTAGTTTCCATGCCAACGGTGATCATCAGCCCAGAGAATAAGCTGAATGCTTATTGAATTACTACTTACTACATACAGCGTGAGCACAAACCCTTACCCTAGGGCAAAACATAATGGCTTCTCACCCTATGTAGTGCACTATGCTGTATAAGCATAAGGAGATTATTTAGGATTTGTGCTAGAGCCAGAGATCTCATTAGCTAGCTCCCCTGAAGTTGAGCTAATCTGGATTTTATGGTTTATTTCCATCTAAGCTGAAGTAAAAGATGTTATTAGTGATGTATTAGCCTAGAATTATTTAAACTGTGAAGGAATTGCAAGAACGGCATGGGTAAGATGCGAAATGCGAAAAAAACATGTTATGACTTTATCAGACCTGTCAATTTTTATGCCTTTTGTGCAGGAGCTCTGCATTTTAGCATCAGCTTACACTAGTATGAGGTCAAAATACATCAGCAGAGCTGTATGAATAAAGACGGCAGATAAGCCAATTAACATATGAATCTGGATTGACTGACAGTAGCACTGGTATTTTGAATGCGCTGATATGGAAACCCCGCCCCTTCCCCTTTTCTCACATTAGGAATGTTTTTGTTTGTAGCGCTTTCAGTGTTTGCGATCATTCTGTGTCATAAGCAGGGCTCCGTAGTTTTGAGTCTATTCAGGTGAAATTAAATTTGTCAATATATTTCACTTAATTAATATTAGGCAAGTAAATATCGAACATCAGCTAGCTATTTTTATTTATTTTCAGCCACCATTGTTTTTGGTCAAAGGAGAAAAAGGGTAAAAAGTTTCGACCTACCTACAAAGAAGTGGTAATGTCAATGTGACAAGAACTCTGATTGTTCTCCTGCTCACATGAGTTTAAACTGTTTGAGCATGTGGGAACATTTCACATTTTTTACAAGGGACATTAGACAATTATTTTTTTTAAATTGTTTACCACACCTACTGTACCCGTGAAAAGGGCAGGAATACAAATCACTGGGGTTGCTGTTTATTTATTAATTTTTTCTAATAAATTATAATAATACCTCTGTATTATACATTTTATAGAATGTAGCTACTCTGACTTATCAGAAACCATGTTCATGTAGCTAATCACCAATAAACTGTAGGCTACAGAACACTTTGGATGTATTGTTTGCTGTTTATTATCAGTGTCTATCAGTCTAATTATGTGTGACTGTGTCCTCATCCTCCCTCTCCTAGGGGGCGCAGTCACCATTCCAGGCTGCTGAGTGTTATGGGTGGGGCACTTCCTCTGAGTGGAGTACAAAAGAGAAGAGGAAAGTAAGATGGTGGACTCTCTTTATCCCTGTTCATGTTGTATCTTTTTTTTATGGATTGTTAAAGCGAAACTTGTGTAGCATGTGTTAGTAGTGGTGGGCAAAGCGAGGCTTTATGAAACATTGAAACATTTGAAGTGATTTTGAGTTGAAGGTTTTGCAACAATCTGCCACCTCTCTCCACAGTGACACCTACTGGCCACTTTTGCTATTGTCACACCTTGATAACGCTTTTCTGTGAAACAACTCACTACTTAAAAACTACAAATTATGCCAGGTCATCAATACATAGGATCAGTATATTTTGAGTCTGTTCTATTCTAGTCTAGTCTATTTCTGAGAAATCACCATAGAAAAAACTGTGAAACAGAAGCGTTCATGTTGTCAGAGACTGTAATGAATAATAAATTCTTTTTATCTGTTGAGTTGTGTTTATTAATATCTGTGAGGCTATTTCTGTTATATTGGTATTTCAGTTTCATGTGAAAGACATGACATTTAAAAAGTTAAGCTATTCACAAAAGTCTGCTACGTTTATTGGGATAAATAACCAGATGAGTTTTGTGGGTTTGATTTTGTAGCCTATTACGTGTAGTCATGTGCTTCCTCTGTGGAACATATTTCCTCTATGGGTGAATGAAGTTTCAGTGAATGTAGCCTAGCATAGTAACCCTAGTTATTATTATTGAAAATGAAACTAGATTAAGAACACCTCACCCCACCGCTCACCCCCTCACTCAGCAGATGACACTGTGTCGTGTGTGAAATGTGCTGAAGCTACGCTTAACTGTGGTCATGTGGTCAACGTGACATTGGCAATTTGTGATGTTGGATCGCAATGAATGTTGGTTAGTTAGACATAGAAACGTCTTCCAAAGAAGGTAAGTGGTAATGACGGCGAAATTAAGCTTTCTGAACCAATGGAGCTTTGAATCTAAATGAGTCAAAAAAGGTCCTTTATTGAAGCTTTATTTAACACAATGCATAGATGCGGTCCCTAATGGTAAAAAAAAATAATAACAGAGGCCAATACAAGTTATGTTACTTTTCATATAAAATATATACACAAGGACCATCCATGAATACATCAAGAAGATGGCCCCCCAAGATGAACTGATGAAAGAGTGTCTCAGGCAGCAGCAGAAGACAGAAGATGATGAGGAGGGAGAGAAAGCATCATATAAAACCAAGCCTCTCCATGGAATGTACCACCGGCAGATAGAGAAAATGACTGACTTCAGGAAGTCCTTTCAGTGGTTAGAAAAACCAGGTCTGAAGGACAGCACAGAGGCTCTGATCATGGCAGCACAAGAACAGGCCCTAAGCACCAGATCTGTAGAGGCAGGGGTCTACCACAGTACGCAGGACACAAGGTGCAGGCTGTGCAAAGCTGACCCTGAGGCTGTCCAGCACATAGTAGCTGGGTGCAAGATGCAAGCTGGGACAGCATACACTGAAAGGCATAACCAAGTGGCAGGGATAGTGTACAGAAACATCTGCACCACATATGGGCTAGAAGTTCCAAAGTCCTGATGGGAGACACCACCGAAATTGTTTGAAAACAGCAGAGCTCCTGTGGGACTTCAAGTTTCAGACAGATAAGCAGCTGCTGGCCAACCAACCAGACATAGTGGTGGTTAATAAGGAGCAGAAAACAGCAGTAGTGTTAGATGTGGCAATCCCAGCTGACAGTAACATCAGGGAGAAGAAACATGAGAAGATTCAGAATGTCAATGAGAACCAATGCCTGAAGGAACAACTGGAACAGATGTGGAAGGTGAAGTCCAAAGTGGTTCCAGTAGTAATAGGAGCATTATGGGCTGTGACTCCCAAACTTGGAGAGTGGCTCCTACAGATTCCAGGTACAACAACTGAGGTCTCTGTCCAGAAATGTGCAGTTCTAGGAACAGCTGAGATACTGCACAGAACCCTAAAACTCCCAGGCCTAAGGTTGAGAAAGTCATACAGAAGTAGGGGATTGAGAAGGATTTATCTGTGTATACACAAAATCCTGTGGGGGGAAAGCAGTCAGGTCAGTGAGGGGAAAGGTGCTAGTCTTAGTGCAGGAATCAGCTCTCATGAAGGTCCAGTGGTGCAGGGGAGCCGGAGCTAAAGTGTGGGAGTCGATGGTGCACATAGAGGACAGCGGGGTTCCAAAAGCGATTCTCAGGGAGTGCGGTCCAGGGAGGTGTTCCAGACAACAGTTCTCATGGGGAGTCTGGGAGGCAGAGAGAGAAAAGAGAGCGAGAGATGCAAACATCACATTCTATATACATATATGAGTGATTTCAGTACAAAGTGTGTAATGTTAATTATTAATTGTGTATTTTAACATATGTAAAACAATATATTTTGCTTAAACATGCTTGTGTGACAGTAGGACATGGGGAGTTTAAAGATTTTTATCTAAGAAATGTTTTTGTTCAACAGACTTGGGGCTCAATCTGTTCCCTTTCTTATTAACAATCTTCCCAGCCTTTCATAAAATACATTCACATGGAATAGAGGAGGCTGGAATGCATTAAAGCTGCAGTGTTAATTGGTAAAGACTGGGATAAACATTTTTTTGATGCCCAGTATAGTACAGACTTCTGTAAAATGTTCCCAAATGTGAGGAGTCCTTTTCCTAATTGGATTTATTTGTATCTTTAAAACATTCATACAACTAAAGCACTCAATTCTACGAGCACGGAAACACCACGTAGTGGTTTGAATCAGTTTTAACTGCTTCTGTACCGCAGGCAGCACAGTCACATGGGTGTGTATAGCATGAAGCTTCGGTCATCACTTGATCAAGGGACATTGGCACTTCAGTACAAGCTTTGAATCACTGCTTTCAAAAACACTGCTTCATAGTTTCCAAAGCGAGTTTCTCCGGAGCTTCAGGTTCCCTGTTACATCAATAGCAAGTGCCATTTTCTTTTTCACATTTTCATAGTGGTGGGCAAAGCGAGGCTTTGAGAAACACTGAAACAATCGAAGCAATTGTGCTGGAATTGTTTCTAGGTTTCAAAACAATCCAAGACCCATCTCTATGGTGACACCTACTGGCCACTATTGCAATTGTCACATCTTAATAATGCTATTCTGTGAAACTCATTCTAAACTGCTAATGAATGACATTATGCCAGGATATCAATACATATGATCAATACATATTTCAAAGAAATCACCATACAACAAACACAAACAGTTGTAGCTGTTAAAAAAATAGTAAACACAAACACCAAAATAGTAGCTCGCCACAGCATTTAAACGGCAGTATCGAGCGTCCCATACTTTCCATTTTCCTTTGGTTTTGGTTCATTTGTGTTTAGGAAAAATGGTTGCGTTTGTGGATTGTGGGTTGTGTGTATTGTCTTGGCTTTGCTAACTCACAGGAAAATGGTTTCTTGTGTGTTGAGTGTAATTGTTTTCAGTGTTTGTAGTAAAATAAATAAAGTGTCTTAGTTTGTGATGCTGTGTTCAAGGTTGCCAGGTATCACCAAAACCCTCATCTCAAAACTGACTCAAAAAGACCTGAAAAAAGCCCAGAAAATTTCAGAGATGTAGAAAGCAATGTTTTCTTCTTTTTTCCTCACTATTTTTGTGGGAAACAAGTTTATGGTCAAGTGTGCAAATTCTTGATTTGCTATTGTTATCATCTGGCATGGCCATTAACCACCTCATAAACCACTTTTCTCTCTCCCACTACAATATATCTCACTAGATGGATGGATGGTTGTCTTTCATTTGCACTCTTCCTTTGTTTGCCATTACATGTTTGTGCACATTTGCATTAAAACAATCTTTTAAAGCTATCTTTTTCTACCTGCAATGTTCTTCCAAATCCAGCCCAATTTTAACTTTAATAACTTAATAACTGCAACCCTGAGCATATTTCCTCCATATTATCTTTCTTATTGAGTAGTTAGGTTATGAAAAGTGGAAAGTAAAGCACAATTTAAGTTATAATACCTTTCCCATATGTCAGCGTTTGTTTGTTTTTATCTTTTCTTAAAAAGATGACTGCCTCCCTTTTTATTAACGCTGGTACTTACATAATACATCTGCCATGTCACACAGTGCTCCTCTCTGATTATATGAATTATATTAATATAATTGGACTTTTAAACATGATGGGAAACATGCATTTGGTTCCTGTTATTTTGGGAATTAGACTATATGCAGGTGGCACGGTGGTGCGGTGGTTAGCACTGTCGCCTCACAGCAAGAAGGTCCTGGGTTCGATCCCCGGGTCACCC
>JAQQZX010040293.1:0-13969 GCA_030068355.1 Notoglanidium maculatum | reverse complement strand
GTGTGTGTGTGTGTGTGTGTGTGTGTGTGTGTGTGTGTGTGTGTGTGTGTGTGTGTGTGTGTGTGTGGGTGTGTGTGGGTGTGTGTGGGTGGGGTTTCACAGCCAAAGTGAAAGCATGTCCAGCATGAATTTCCATGTTAAAGTTAAGATTGGTGGTTGTAAAGCCTCGAGGGGGATTGTATTACTTTTATTAACCCATGGTATTTTTTCATCTGGTCTGATTGTTAAAGTTTGGTTTATTTTCGATCTTGAAGAGATTCCTTCTCTGTGTGCACACAAAAGAAGCATGCAGGAGTTAGCTTGAAACTAGTAATCTTATCTGTCTGTTGCATTCTTGCTTGTAGTTCACATGCATGCTTTCTTAATGTTTAATCTAAAACAATTAAAAAAAACACTGACACAGCAATACTTCTTCAGATCCCCAATCTTATTTAAACATTGGTTCAGAGCTTTGGGATTTGTATTTTAAGGTTCAAGCTCTCTTGCTCCGGCAAAATAAAAAGCCCAGCTGTACAAACCCAACACTGATGGACGGGGACCTTCAGGGAACTTCAGACATCTGAGTTACCCTGCTACTAGGAAAATTAAAAATACCAGCTGCGTTGTTGTTGTTGTTGTTGTTGTTGTTTGGTTAGTGGTGGTGGTGTTTGGTGTTTAGTTTATGTGGCTTTCTAACAAATCTTTTAATCATTCTAACAGTGGCAGAAACATTTCCTCTTATACCAAAGCAATGCATTCTTTTTACACTACAGCAATTTACCAACGATTAAAATTTTTTGAATTAATTAAAGCCCAACATGGTTATAGCTACATTTAATGGAATGTCCATGAACAAAAGCACATCTCTGTCCTGTAGACTTTCCTGTTGCAGAAAATTAGCTGAGACTAAGACTCCGTCCATGAATGTTAAATAACTGCATCCTTACAGAAAGCTTTACATCAGTGATTTCACATTTTAAATAGCAGCAAGTTTTTTTTTTTTTTTATTTGTTTAAGTGAGCATCCACTGTGCAAGCCCCCTGTGTTAGAAACGCTAACATTAGCTAAGTGCATTGATATAAACCTGTGATTTGACCTACAGCCAGCACCTCTGTCAGAACTTCTGTTATAGAAAATTAATCAACACCTTTTGACAAATCAGAAATCAGAATTCAACAGTGCTGTTATCAGTTAATCGACTGATCAACCTAGATGAACTGTTGCTACTGGTTTTCCCAAATACTGACTGTGCCAAAGGGTCAATTTTAGGCCACACTAATTTGCAGAGCTGCTCTGACTTACAGCTGTGGAGAGACCATGCTTTTAGCATTACAACCCTGAGGTTTTTTTGTTTTTTTGTTTGTTTGTATTGTTTTTGCTGTTGCAACTAGGAATGTAGTTCAATTAAAGCATTACTCTGTGGTTGCAATTACAAGATATATTGAACATGTCCGATTATATATTCTTATTACTGTATTTTGAGGTCTAACATCAAATTGGTTGTTGGGCAGCAAAATATTACAATTCCTTTATACAGAGGGTTTAATCATATTAGTCTAGATTTTTTTAGTCTAGTATAGTTCACTTAAATGAAAGGTTGCTCATAATATTGCTAAGAGCAAGACGCAGAATTTAACGACGCCAAGTTTCCTTTTGCCATGTGTCTGCCTGAAGTCGCAGCCATATACGAAATTCCAGCATGTCTCAAACATGCATTCACAAAACTTGTCCTCTCAGCATAATGCAAAAGAAGCAGTCTGCATTCTGTGGAGAAAACATATTGACAGCATCACTCCCTTGTGTAAAACAGGTTGACTCAGTTGAAACCCAAGGCTTTCAAAATGTTGTCTGCTCTTTGCTAAACTCATAACTGCATATAAAACTCATCACTTGGGTCTTTTTAGACAATAAATTAGACTTGTATTCGTCCTGCTCTTTTATGTAATTCTGTGACATATGCACAATGCTCCACAATTCTGGTCTGACTGTAAAGTGTGCCTATTGAACCATGTCTCAGTGTTCCATCCCACTGGCAGAATAGAAATCCACTTATCAGATATTTTCAATCATTTTAATGTTTGAACAAAATGTATTATTGTATTGCTGCAAGCGTGTTCTAAGATTAGCCAGGACACTGCTGGTTTCTGTGTGTGGAGTATCATGACTCTGTGTTTAGCTGCTGGTGAGAAGGGCAGTGAGAAAGTGGAGGGGTAGGAGCCCCCTACTGGGCAAACAATTCACACCTCTGCACAATAGCATCGATACAGAGATAAAATGATGGCACAACTCAGGTTTTTTGGATCACAAAACATTGTATACAACTGCCACAGTAAAATATTTAGACCTAGTAGGCTAGGTAAATACTTATAGAACAATACAAATTCTTAAAGTCTTGAGTGTTTACTCTTGTGTGAGGCATTAACCACTACTGTGGAGTGTGAAATCACAAATAAACTCAATGCTGAGCAGCCCCAAAATTCACAACACTGACATGTTCTAGAAAGACAACTGTAGGACGCATGGGATTAAATATGCATGTGACTCGTTTGATGAGCATGGTGGACACAGGAACATTTTGACTAAACTGGGAAATTAAAATTCCATTCCTAGGTTGAAACCGTTAATGCAGTAGTGTTAGCAACAGACTAAAAAGTGAGCTTGGATTCTTCAGGATCTATTTCCCCCAGTGAAGCAAAAATAAACAGTGATATAAACTATATATATCAGTGATATAAAAAATAAACAACTTTTGTCCATATTATTTCCAAAATGTCAATTACTCCATATTAAGTTCTTGTTCATAGAACAGTTGTATAAAAGCAATACCACACTCACAATCATGCAGTTATACTGAATATAGGCACAGCTGTGATTTGGCTATATGCCTTCAGGGTGAGAACCTCGTAATCAACTGCCAATCATTGAAACAGTAATGAACATGACTGACATCCCAAGCATAAATATATCAGCACCAGTCAGTCAGAGGGCTCAGTGCTACAGTAATGGTCAGTAGACTAATCCATAATGGTTATTACACAACTAGTATAGCTTGTTGTTTTGATCTTTGCAATTGGTAAGTAAATTGTATTTGGTTATTTGCTTTTTTGTTTGTTTATTTATAGTTGTCACCTTCACTGAAATATAAAATGAAATCTAGCCCGTATATTTTAGTTGCTTTTCGGTGTAACATGGCAGGCACTAATATTGTTGACCAAGAGATTGAGAATTCAACAGGAGACCAGACCAAAAGTTGAAACTGAAAAAACAGAACATGCACAGATTTATTTATCTATCTATCTATCTAGCTAGCTAGCTATAATGTATGTTTTTGGTGTAATGTTACTGTTACTTATGTTTTGCAACAATTTTATATAAAGTTTTGATAAAATGTTTGTGAATGAGTACCTTCACCCACAAGAAGGATGTCAATTTTCAGTGGAACTATGTTGTTCTTACCTAATGTTAACCAAAAACATGGCAGTATGTCCAGGGGCATAGGAAATATTGGCAGATCCATCCCCCTATTCTCCCTTCCAAAAAAAATAAAAATAATGTATTGTATATTTTTCTTGATTTATCAAATGCAAATGACAACGTTAAGTTAGAGAATTTCTGGGTATGGTTCGATAGTGTTAAATAATCATCATGCAGTGTGCTTCCTTCCTGTGGAATCCCATCTCACTCTAATGATTCTGTCGGAGACATAGCAGCTTCACCGTTGTAAAATTGGCTTTATATTGGTACATTCACTGCACATTTGGGATTCTCTCTTCTATTGCTCAAGAAATTAACATGCAAGAAGGACAAAATGTGTATTGTCTCACTCTGGAGTGGCCCACTCCCACTCCAAAGCCCACTGAAGCTAATCATTCCAAAATGCAGGTCATTAATGCTTTACAACGAATCAGTAAAGGACTGTTTAAAAAGTGTATGACATGGGCAGCTGTGTAAGATTCTACCAAGAATCTTGAAAGATTGTTTACTTCAACTCTGTACTCTCCGACCCTACCCCTGGGGCAAATCCCCCCCTACGCCAAATGTCAAACTCCTGCCTACGCCACTGATTTGTGTCATTCTATCTATGTCATTAAGTCTGTAAAGAGGAAATGCTCAATGAGTCCACTGGCGCATTCTAATGGATGTTAGTAAGAGCCAATCATAGAGCACCCCTTATTAGAGAAGCTGCTAGACCTTGTGATTAGTTGGATGTTATGTTCCCTCCTCCTGCCACAGATGCACAGACTGCAATTTATCTGCTTACTGTCAGGGGCCAGAGGGTCACTCCAACAGGAAGGATGCAAGTGATCACTGGGTCAGGATCCTTTGTCTGGTCATGAACAAAGACCCTGAACTCCTTATAGATTGTATGAAAGCAGATGTAACTTTTTATTTTTTTTTTTTTTTTTTTTTTTTTTTTTTAAAAGATTTTGATAATATTAAATCACTGATCACCACCTTCTATAACAACTTTAAAATCACCAGCAACACATTAACTAATTAGCTTGTTAAATTAAACAAATTAATAATTAATTAACAAATTAATTGTTATGCCAGAAATTTCAAAATTCAATTCATTAGCAGTGAGAGTAACTCTCTTGCAGAAAGTAGATATATATGGAACAAGTATGCCTTCTCAAATGACATACAGGGAAACCTTGTGGGTCTTCCAGATTTCAGAAATAAACTTCAGAGGAAAGTTTGGGTTTATTTTAAGGAAAAAATGTTCCCCAAAGTGGGCACGGTTTGTGTACTTTTCCAGTGTGAGATACTCTGACACTCTCAGCATTCACCAGTGAACTAGTTTCAAGTAATGGCTCATTTTGCTTTTATTCAGCACATTCTACCATAAACATCTCCACAGCTTTTTACACTACTTTTGTTCAAATCCACAGAAAAATGAAAACTCATTTCCAAAATGCAAACACCTTCCTACCATATTGAGAAGTGTTTTAGCCATTAATGCGGTATACAACTTCTGCTTTCTACTTTTGTGTTATACTGTTTAGACCAGCATTTTTTGGTATTGAATGATTTCGTTAAAAGGGTTGCTGGAAATTTGTAACATTGTTTTACCTCTATTTTTCTTTCTTCTTCTCTATTTGTGCTGTGTGCATTATGTTGCACCTTGTAAGTAGTGGTTCAGGTCTTCAGGTGTGTCCCTTTAAATACAACCCTGCAGTAACCAGCACTCATCTGATTTCATCTTCACTGTGAAACTTTACCCCCTCAAAAAAAACCCTGAGACTAGCGGTCTACTGTAATACTGTAAATGTTTGTGCTTTATTCCACTATGTGTGAATTTAGTGACCTTTGACCAGATATGTGCTAAAACTGAGCTAGTTTATTTGCCTGAGGCGTTGCTGCATTGAGCTGTAGTGCAGCAGTACATGGTGCACAGTGACCTGCATGATTCTGGGAGAGATGGTTTATAAGATGCCTCATATGACCCTCATATGATGCACAGACTGTGTGTGTCTCCTTTACCCTAAAATTTAGGCTTTTTTTTATGTAAACACTAGCAAACCTGGATTGATCCTTTGCCGTTACATACATGCTAAAACCTGCAAAATGTACTACTGTATGTTTTCCTGTTTCAAGTTCTCTTTCCTCAATCTGCTTTCTGTTAAGAATTTTATTTGCATGCACGCATGGACAGACACAAACATACGGGCTAACTGTCTTATGGGGTTTTTGGTTTTGTGTTTTATTTTAATGAAAGGAAACTGAAGAAGCAAGTGAGAAGAAAGCATGCCATTACTTGTCTTGACGTTTCTCTTTGTGATTAAGAATATGTTCAATCATATGATGTATGTCCTGTTATATGGACATATTCTAAGGCATCACAAGGCCAATTCACATTTTGTGCATTGTGTCAAGCATTGCATAAAGTGTAACGTCATGTACTTGGAGGCACTTCAACGAAGCATCAAATTCCATCTCGCATGCATTGCTGCCCTTCTCTTTTTGTCTGTAAACTCCATGAAAACCCATTGAAACCACAAAACCACACTTTCTTTACGCTGTGTACTTTATTTAAAATCATGATCTACAATGATGCCATGATTGTGCAACCTGTAGTTGCATTCCTAGATATTTGCACACTATAATACTCATTCGTCAACAACATGAGAAAACAAATTAAACACAAATATACAGATTGTTCCCTGACCCACTCTCATGTCACGTTTTGTAATCACAGATGGCAGATTGCTTTGGATAAAATGAAAGCTCCAGAGCAAATGAGCCATGGGATCTTTTCTTCTTGTTATTTTATGGTGCTTTACATCCGCTATTATTACCCTCTTCATTTCCGTGTCAGTGGAGTCTGGAACAGATTTCCTTATCGTGTTCTTGCACCACATTATACAATCTTTATAGTAATGTGTGTTACAAACTGGGGGACATTTATAATTACACTATTAAAGTAATGAGCAAAAAGGTTCATGTGATAAATTAGTTTGTATGGCTTGGCTTGGGGTGGTTGCTGGGGGTTTCCAATAGTCCAGTGGCTGGACTGAGTTTTTAACCTGACCCTTGACATGACCTTTGATGTGACTCGTCCAGTCTGAATTTGGGCTTACCATAACACACAGCATATCCTTCATGTTTCTGTATAGATCAGAATGTACACAGATCCATATTTTCCTTAGTATTATAAATTCACTCATCATCAGTATGCACTTTATCCTGGTCAGGGTCACAAAGGATCCTGAGGTTATCCTGGGCACAGGCAGGAATACACCCTGAGTGAGAAACCAGTGCATTATAAGACATGAAGGATTCACACAGGATTATGGGAAATTTTGAGCTGCATGTTTGAGAGAAAAATACCTTGAGGAAACCCACACTGACAGTTACCGTGGAGATTAGGAATCAAATTTTAACCTACATGTTGATATAAACATTACTGCTACATCACAAAGACTTGGTAATGTCCTGTAGTACTAATTTAAATTAAAACAAAACCATTAACCTGTGATGTGTAACAGAGGTTTTTAGAGGCCTTTTTTATTTTATTTTTTTTTAGTTTACACCGATTTATCAGCACACCCATGTAAAACCTATTGAGCACTGATGTATAGCCCTCAGATTGGTCAGTATTGCAAAAGCCAACACAGCAGAACAAATTTCTATACTGTTCAGCCCAAATTAAACTGTAGCACTATTTGTTTATGCATTATTATTGTTGTTGTCACATTTACATTTTGATATGCTTGATGTATTGATATTTTCTGCATATTTAATACAATTAAATTTTTTGCCTTGTAAACTAGTTGCTTTACGGAAAATATAGGTAGAATGACCGCTTCTGTAATGAAGGAACTTAGCCATTTTCTTTGAGTTTACCTTTTTAAACAATTCCTAGACCATTTAAAGCCAGATCATGTTGTACAAGGCATAAATCTCCAGTGTCTCCCTGAAAACTACAAATCTGTCTGTTGCTACTCATGATGAACTGAGCGAGTGTTATGTAATGCTTCCTTTGCCATTCAGAGCACAGAGAGTTCAACAGTTGATGTTATATCAGGCAGCAACCTGATGTACTGTTTTACATCCATCCAGTTCTGCTTATCCATCAGAGGTGTGGAGAGGGAGGCAGTGCCAAGATGAGTGCTTTCCACTGCGCTGTTTATGCTTGGAAAAAGTAGTGCATTTATATCTGTTAGCTTATTTAAATGTTGGCATGAATACGTTATATTTAGACAGTAACAAAATTTAAGCTTGTAAAAATGTTATTTACATGATTTTGTGTTATTTACAAGAGTGCCTCTCAAAGACACTGAGGTACTATATTATAGAGTTGGTGAAATGTCTGTACATATTGCCAGGTTGGTGTTGTATTGCAGCTGTATCTAGCTTCCAGAGCCAGAGGCGCTTGTTTTATGCATTTTTGCATTTTGTTTAACATCATTTGTTAAAACTTCAGTTTTAGTCTCATCTGATTGCTTTCTGATATTTTAAGGGTTTTTTTCCCAAGTCCTCATCTGTACCATCGGTCCTGCCACTTAGGTTCTGGGTCTAATCTATGTAAATAATGATTACAACTACTCTAAATTCTGCTGCCTCATCAGGATTTAATGACCACAGGCTTCTTTCACAATCGCACATCAATATGCCGTTCAGTTGTACTGTGTGCACAGTTCTGACCGTACACTTAGGCTTTTGTTGTGGACTCACGAGGCTTTCCTGTAAGAGGAACTGTGTGTAATTGCGCCAGTTGTTATGTGCTGATCAGGAATGTGGCTGAAGTGGATTTGGTTCCTTCTTCATGTATTATAAAATGAAGAAAATTTATAGAGCTCTTGTTTGTGCACATGCAGCGACCTGCAAAAGTTGTAAGCCTGAATACCAATACCTATTGTTCATTGTTACAAATGATATTTTTTGCCATCCAACAACTGACTTGGAGTCCTTTTCCTGCATGGTTTAACAAGGCATTATTAGTTTTGATTAGAAGTTTCATTGCATTTCATTACTTTTTAGCACTAGCTTTAGTTTTTAATTCTTTGCATCCCTGCTCTTATCTTTGTGCCACTCTCTTCCTGTCTCTCTCACTCTAGGTCATGGTGATTGTCACTGTGGGGAATGTACGTGTCATGCTGGCTACATTGGAGACAACTGCAACTGCTCAGTGGAAACAACTGGGTGTGTCTCTGAAGATGGCAAAATGTGTAGCGGACGGGGCAGCTGTGTGTGCGGCCGCTGCCAGTGCACAGAGCCGGGGGCATTTGGGGACTTGTGTGAGAAATGCCCCACCTGCGGTGACGCCTGCGCTGCAAAGAGGTATGTTATAGAGCTAGTGTTCAGTCACATGTTCAAACTAATATTATTGGACACTCCTTCATGCATAACATTTGAAATTCCTCTACTAACTGGGCACTTTTCTTTGCCTTCCTCACATCCTGCTCACTGTGCATTTGCGCAGTGTGTTCATGCTTCCTCGTCCCTGCATTTTTAAATGTTCCAGAATTTTGAATCCTGTTTGTACTTATTGACATTTTTTATCAACTGCCTAATTGGGCAGGGCAGCAACCATCTGTTTGGTGTTAAAATGACATTACATGTGAGCTACGTCATATTTGGTGACAACAGAAAAAGAACAGAATTTCTGGACACTCGCATCATTTTTGAAGGATGACCATTTGTTTGTGCAGTTGCAAGAAAAGGTTTGCGAACCATTTGGAATTAACAGGGTTTTTGCATTAATTTCTGGTCTGATCCTCATCTGAGTCACAATTACAGACGAACACAATTTGACTAAACTAATAATGCACACACAATAGTAATTTTCAATTCTTTATCAAGCATAAGGAGTGCAGACTGTAAAAAGTTCATGCTGACAACTTCTCCAAAAGCTAATTGGAGTGATTCACTCTAAATAAAGACAGACAAAGTCTTGTTACTGACAAATGTATTCTAATGAACATTTGATTAGTGTGAACCCTGCCTTGATCCCATCAACTTTCATAGGACCTTAGAAGATGCATTATAGAGATGCACAAAGCTGGAAAGGGCTACAAAAAGCATTTTTAAACACCTAGGTGTTCATCAATCCACGATGAGGCAAATTCTCTACAAAATGGAAAAACTAAATTAGGCCTGTTGCTACTCTCCCTAAGAGTGGGTGTCCTGCAAAGGTCACACCAAGAGTACACTGGGCAATTCTGAAAGAGATGAAAAATAATCCAAGGGTGACCGCTAAAGACCTTCACAAAACTCTACAAAGGGTGGAAGTCTTTGTTCATGTGTCATCTATCAGAAAAACATGGAACAAGAATGGTATTAATGGAAGGACACCATGAAGGAAACCACTGTTGATCAAAAACAAACAACGTTTGCCAAAAATCACTGGACGTAGGAAAAGTTGAACTATTCCTAGTAGATTGTTTGGCAAAAATGCATAATGCTTTGTTTGAAGGAAAATGGTACCTGCACACCAACACCAAACCTCATCCCAGCTCTGAAACACGGTGCAAAAAGCCTCACGGTTTGGAGCCGCTTTGCTGCCTCAGGGCCTGGACACCTTGCAGTCATTTAGGTAACGATGAATCCAATACAGCATTAAGACATGTTACAGGAGAATATCGGAACAATGACCTCAAGCTTAAGAGAGGTTGAGTTGAGGATCAAGACACCAACCCCCATCAAGCACACAAAGTAAATCAACTATTGAGTTTTGAAAAAGAAGAAAATTTGTGTTTTGGAATGACCAAATCAGAGTCCTGACGTTACCCTAGTTGAGATGCTGACATGACCTAAAGAGAGCTGTTCAATCAAACAGCCCAAAAATATTCATGAACTGAAACCGTTTCATTGCAAGGAATGGTTCATCCGCTTTATTGTACCAGTCTTATTAATAACTACAGAAAACCTTTGGTACAAGTTATTACTGAATTGTTACTTTTTTCACTCTGCACTGTGAACGATTATTCAGTATGCTCAATAAAGACTTGAAAAGTACCACTGTTTGTGTGTTATTGGTTTAGTCTGACTGTGTTTGTCTACAGTTGTGACCTAGATTAAGATCAGACCACTGTTTATAAATAACCATTGTTAAAAGCTGTGGTAACTTTATGGGGGTCACAAACTTTTTCTTGCAACTGTATATTTTAAATGTTCTTCAAGGGTGTCAATAATTTTTCACATGCGCTTTTGAGAGAAAATGCTATTTTATTAAAAAGTATTTTTAGTGATTTTTGCTTATTGTCTTCAGGGTTTCAGGGCATTATTATAGGATTTACTGGAGCCGCTCAGTAGTTAGCACTTAGTTTGTATACTTTATTTTATGCTCAGCATGATTTCTAAAAGAACTGAAAGGTGTTTTAACTTCTCTTGATCACCGCATGTTACCAAGAGCATTGTGTACACAGATGTCATTCCTTAGATGGCCTTTTGCTCCTTGAAGCATTTTCCTTCACAGGACCTTCTTATGGCCAGATGTGGTCCTTTGAGGGAATCTTCATATCTCCCTATGCATGAATAGATATATGGCCTGGATTAGTGTTATTGAACTGGTTTTAAAACTCGTACTCCTCATACCAGCTTTGTAGTGAGTACTAGTTAGTGGATGATGATTAACATTTTTCTGCAGGGAATGCATCGAGTGCACTCTCTTCAACACAGGGAAGTATGCAGACAACCACACCTGCCAGCGCATGTGCAAGGATGAGATCATGGTCATGGATACTCTCAGTGAGTATATACACGTGGAACAAATAGTTGTTTCAGGACTCGCTGTGATTTTACAATACGTAATAATGGTGTTTAAGGAAGTTTAATTATTCCCTCAAAATTCCAGCCTCAAATGACTACCCTGAACAGGATATCCGAGTCTGTGAATGAGTGGGTGAACCCTGCTTAGCTCAGATCATATTATGAAGCCCTTACATACTGGAAAACCTTTTAGCTGGCCAAATGTTGACATTTTCTACTATATATAGTTCTGAAGACTACAGACTTTTCCCGAACTGATATATGTTTAGCATTTGCATGTATAGGAGCCACAAGTAAAGTTATCATATTATAAAATCTGGTTACCACCCAAAAGTGAGAAGGGAGACAATTCCATTCCATAACACTTTTACAGCAGGGCTCTGACTGACCGACAACCTGAATTGATTAGGCTTATGTCCATTTTACTACTACATGTATCTGTTCAGGAACTGGATCAAAGCATGACATTTACTGTGTGAGGAAATGTGCGTTTAGCAAGCAAGCTTTTAGATGTCTGTGCAGACTGACTCCATTGTTAAACTGCCTTTTTAACGAATATCATCTTTGCAAAACAACAGCTTAGGTAAGTTTAAAATGTAAATTTAAAAAAAAAATCTACATTGTTTTGGCGAAATGTGTATATATATTTATCAGAGTTTGTTATATGTAGTAAAACCTAATTTTGGCCAAAGCCTGATTTTTGGCAGAATTCAGCCACAGCAACCTGTGATGGTTTTCCAAGGCTGCTACCCTTCTAAGCTCAAACTTCCCTACCCCCAAAGAAGATTTGATAATTGTACAGTTTATTTCTTACCAGAAATGGGCAAGTGAAATATATAGTATTGATATTGTGATAAATTACACTATAATTTTTTTTTTTTTTTGTGATATTGCAGGTGTTATTATTTTATTAATTAATTAATTTATTTTTAAAAACCATGATTGGAAGCAACCAATTTGGTGTTCAAAACCTTAAAATTTTTTAATTATTATTATTTATTATTAGAATTTATTTATACTTTTCAGTTTGTAGACAAAAAGTTTTCTTTTTTCCTTTTTCTTTAAATCGCAATGCTGCTGTTTTGCTGGTGGTTGTTTGGCTAACCTGTATTTTGTGATGCAGCATATGGCAAAAAATACACCGTGAACATCCCATTATAAAACTACAGACTTTAATATGGAGTTGGTCCCCTTCTTTACTGTGTTAACAGAATATACTCTTTTGAGAAGGCTATTTACTAGACTTTGGACCATGGCTGTTGGGTTTTGTGCTTATTCAGCACTAAGAGCACAAGAGGTTTGGTACCGTGTCTGGCATTAAGGCCTGGCATGAAGTTCTTCCACACCAATCTTGGCAATCTATCTCTTAGTGGACCTCATTTTGTGAACAGTGCCATTGTCATGCTGGAACAGGACTGGGCCCCTTCGTTTCAGTGACTGGAAATCTTAATGCTACAGCATACATGCAGAGAAATTCTGGACGGTTGTATGCTTCCAACTTTGTGGCAACAGTTTGAGGAAGAACCACGTAATCATAATGTACATGTGCCAACCGTATTCTTTACTGAAATTCTTTCTTTGGCTATCAAAGTAGTAATGCTTTAAGTCATTTGTCTGGTGATGTTTTCAGGAAACACCCCAGTGTGGGAACTGGCCAAAACTAATGGGTGTCCAGAGCCACCAAGTGCACCAAGTCACCACATGTCACTTTGAATTAAAGCCAACCTGCTGTCAGAGCAGCAACACAGAAAACACAGCTGTAGAGAACCCAGCTCAGCATTCACCAAGGCCCAGTCACACTATAATTAGAACAAGAAGATAAGGTTCTCTTACATAAGGATCCACTCCTATGATTTTTAATATTTAATTCTGATGCACAATTTCAAAAGGGTCAATTGAAACACCATTTATACGCCACTACACTTCACTCACTGATTGTCATTGATTTGCTATCAATGCCCTCAGCAGCAGGTTCTCAGCCATTTTCATCAAGCTTCGTTGTAGTGGTTATATGCGACCCATCATATCAAATTAGATATTAAGTCACATTTTGGGTGATTTGAGTTATGCATGTCAGATTCCTGGTTCAATAAGCTCCATTTTGATTTTGATTCCAAGTTTATTACTGTATCATGTCCATATGTCACTGTAGCAGCAGTGCAAGTTTGTTTATGAGGAGGGCTGCAGAAAAGTCAACGGGAATCTTATTTATAGAATATTTAAATGGAAATTCCATGGCATAATAAGAATGAGGGAATCCTCAGCCTCATTTTGAGACCAGGATTTAACTGCTACCCCTAAAAAAAAAAAATAACTAGGCTAGCAGCACAGTTTTATAGCAAAAAAAATGCATGTTTTTCTATCAAAGTTTCTGTCCAGCCTGGATAGTGTTCATTAAAGTACTTTAAAAAAGTGTTAGGAAGGCTCAAGAAGATAAGTTTTTTTTTTTTTTTTTTTTTTTTTTTTTTTTTTTGTTTGGTTTTTTTTTTTTGTCAAAATTGAAGATATGAAAGATTTAACTTACCGCACCTTATTGGCCATAGCGTCAAACTAACTTGTGCAACTTAATAGCTGACTTGTTATGATGGGTCACACATGTACTCCATTGTTCCCTGAACTATAGTGTGCCAGTGTGTTACAGTGGATATAAAAAGTCTACACACCCCTGTCAAAAAGTTAAACCATCTTGAGGCGGCACTGTGGTGTGGTGGTTAGCACTGTCGCCTCACAGCAAGAAGGTCCTGGGTTTGATCCCCGGGTCACCCAGGGTGCCTTT
>JAQQZX010040192.1:0-13976 GCA_030068355.1 Notoglanidium maculatum | reverse complement strand
AAGCAATCTGTCCTGGTTCAGAAGGTTAAACTCTCAGTCTATGGTAAGTGGATCAGTCTCAGATGATACTGAATACAACTCATATCAGGACACAAGGTTTAAAATGCCTGGAAACAGATTAAGTTCACTTGAACAGCATGTTTAATGTTGATGCCAGTGTTTTTCAGTCCTGGTTCAGAGAGCACTGCACAGTTTAAGCTTTTCACGGCTGTGTTAGACTGAGTGAGGAGAACACACACCTCCTGTCCTGTATTGCAGTTCTGTTTTCAGCACACACTCATTCACATCCCATTAATTAAAGTGTGTCTCCTGCATTATACAAGGGAAGTGATTTTTTTTTGTTTGTTTTTTTACGTTTTAACCATGGAGTGATGTAGATTTAGTCCTCGTCTAAGAGCCATATGAGCTGCTAAAGTACTGAAATGGTTCAAAAAGACAAAAACAAAACAGGGCAAGAGAAATTACAGTTTAGTTGAATTTATTGCTCTACATGACCAGAATGGAGGCTTTCTACACCTTTTGGAGCTTTTGGAGCTGCAGTACTTTGGACATTTCACAGGCATATGAGAGCTTTCCAGGAATGTTCATGACCACCTGTGAGATTGTTTGAAATTGTCTTGCAGTTTTGCAGTTCTCGTCCAGCCGAGCATGTCATTCAGGCAATCAAGGTGATGTTAAATATGTGGGAAATAGATAAACAATGGGAGCACATAATTTTGAGGGACAACACAAGAAAAACAAACAAACAAACAAATAAATAAATAAATAAATAAATAGGAGCATTTAAATGAAAGCTGTGATGATAGCTGTTTTTTTAATACAGAGTTATTTGAGCTCAAGCATATCTTGCTTTAGTGTGTGCTATCTATGGAAATATAGAAGTCTCAGATCAGGACATCTCTAATATGTATTAATTTTTTATATTTATCACATGTGCACATGGGTTTAGGGTCCTGCTGTGGCTGTTCAATGAAATCCAAATAAGTCACGTGTTTTCCAGTCATTTTAAATGGCCTCCCGAGTATGACTGGCATGTGTTCACTTTGCAGTGAAGGAATGTTCAGTTTGAAAAATATATGAGAGAAGGAAACTGTCATGCAAGCCATGAGACCCAGGATGCATTCGCAGATGGGTGTTTACTGAATAAGAGGCAATGGTACCAAAACAGTTCGAAAACTCAGTCCAAGAAACAAAAACAGGGTCAGGCGATCTACAAACCACATGGAAGAGGGCAAGCAAAGAGGCAAAATCAGAAACAGTCATAAAAGCAGGAAGTAAGGCTTGGCAAAAGTGTACACAAATAATCTCAACTAATGCTTCGCAAAGTCTCTCACAAACTGATAGTCCTTATGTAGTGTGTGTGTGTGTGTGTGTGTGTGTGTGTGTGTGTGTGTGTGTGTGTGTGTGTGTGTGTGTGTGCATGTGTGATTGAGTGCACCTGCGTGTGATTAGTAGTCAGGTGTCAACCCTATTGCCAATGTACATAGGTTCCTGGGAATCATAATTCATGTCAAGTTGCATATTCTCTTCTTCCGTGCTGTCAGAGTGCATGTCCGTGTCAGCTATGCTGTTTGTATGTGGGGGATCCTGGGGAATAGAGTCTGAAACTGGTAGATTAGGCATGGATGTAGGTACAGATATGACATAAACTCAGTTCTATGAAGGCTTGTTTTTTCTTGTAAATGAATGACATGTATTCAGTCATGACAGTTGGGGGTCTGTGGTAGCTCAGTGGTTAAGACATTGGACTAGTGATCGGAAGGTTTTGAGTTCAAATCCCAGCGCTGCCACCGCTGGGCCCTTGAGCAAGGCCCTTAACCTTCACTGCTCACCTGTATAAAAAAAAATGAAAATAAAAAAAAATAGGTATGGATGTAAGTCGCTCTGGATAAGGGCGTCTGCCTAATGACTTAAATGTAAATGTACAAATAAATTGATTATATGTAACTTCGCTAAATGTAGGATTTATACATTTCTATTTAAATATGCACAGTAAACACAGCTTTCATTATTATATAATTAAAACAAGAGTCTTAGATCTTGTTTATTACTGTGTGTGTTTTAGGTTTGCTGTCCTGGACATGTGGACTCAGATATTAGGTGGTGTTGTGGATAAAAACAGATTTGGGAAATTGTAAAAACTAACAAATAAACAAATACATTTTAATTTAATGCAAAACTGTGACATCAAATATGGCACACAAAAAATGTTTTTTGGAATTGTTCTTTTTTTTAAGCACACTGGGACACAGAATTTTTATGTGTCCAGATTTATAACATTCATTTGGGCAGAGAAAATTGGAAATGAAGAGAAAACTTAAAGAAGGAATTAAAACACAGGACAGGACAGGGAGAAACACTGGACTAGATTATTTGAAGACTTTCGATGCTCATGCAGTTACGAAGTAAATATATTTATTACTGTAGAGAATGTTTCTAAAATTCTTCTTTTTTTTCCTCCAAAGAAAAACCTGAAGAGAGAAAAAATAAAACATCAGCTCCATCAGGTGAGTAAATATCAAAACAAATTTGAATAATTATAAATGGTGAGGATCGTCAATTATCTTTAACATTTTGACGGATTAAAGGTTTATCACATTTCTACCAAGACACCATTTAAGATTTTATTCAGTAATGTTAAGAATAAATGATTTCTGTCTGTCTCCAGGTGAAGCTGGCGTCCTCATCATGTCCCTCCTCGTGTGTTTGCTCTTCTCACATTGAGGAAACACCAGTGTGATCTCTCTGTACAGGCACTTGTTACATCTCAGGATGAAATATTCTTGTTTTGGTGCAGATATGATGTTGTACTTTCACTGTTTTGGTTTTCTTTGGAAATGGTGCGCTCATGTGATTTGTTGCTGCACACTGCTGCTCATGATCTTTATAGCAGGCCGTATCGTTGCTGCGCTCTCTCTCATTATAGGTGAGCTGGCTGTTGATTGGCTCTGCAGAGCTCATGGAAGGGATAAATGGGGAAATGCTGACATGCTAGGCCTCTCCTCCTCCTCACGGTCTCACCACATGTGAAACGCTATTGTTTTTATTTTACATGTGAGAGTAATGTTTTCCTATTCTGGGGTCCAGAAACTAGTTTTGTAGTATATTTGTCTGTAATATGTAAAACTAAAATTAGCCAGGAAGCTGAAGGAATCATGAGACTGTATACTTAATCTTCTTTTTTTGAGGGTTTATTAGTTGTTTATGTTAGGGACTTAGGTTACGTTATTATATATTTCTTTTCTTTTTTTAACAGGTAAGCTAGGTTTGAGTGGATGTGATCATCCTTGAGGACTGCTTTAATGAAATAATAAAATACTGGCTAGTGTCAGGTCTAGCACTGAACATTCAGGCACTAGGACTCCCTCCCTGGAGTTCTAATTAGGTGCAGCTGCACCTCATCACCTCTAGGACTATTTATACTCTCACTCAGACTCAAGATCTTAGCAAAGCAATAGTTTGCCATCAACCTATCTGCCGAGCGATTCTATGTGTTACTGTTTATCTGGTTTTGACCTTTTGCTAGTTTTTCTGTTTACGAGATTGCCTGCCCTAGTTTGTACTGTTCGCCTGATCGTTTGAACCCTGCTTTCCTTGACTACGAGTTCGTATCGCTGTTTGTCTGTACATCTGCTGGTTTAAAGCTACGGATCTGCACTTGTGTCCTTCCTGGTTCGAGTGTCTGACAGCTAGTACATGGATTTGAGTCTCTGGTTTGGGGTCTGGTGGTAGGTGAACTGGAAGGTTGGGTGGAGGCATCTTTGCAACTGCAACGGACTTCTGTAAGCTCAAGTGTCCCATCTCACAGAATTTAGGAAAAAAAGGAACAAAGATTTCTGTATGTTTCATCTATATTTTGAACATGTGTACAACTGTGAGGTGCCTGAGAACATTTCTGATTGATGCCCACATTCATTCATTCCTTCATTATCCATTGTGGACTGGGGTGAGGTTGGAGCTAGTCACGTTGTAAAATGTGCCCTGTGTGGACGGGCATTGTCTTGTTGAAAGACTCTACCAGGGTGCTGTCTCAGGAGGGGTAAGACATGCGGATGCAAGATGTCACTGATGTAGCACTATGCCGTCAGGGTCCCCTGAATCACTACCAGAGATGACCTGATGAAGTGCTGGTAATGCTGTATAATGCATCTACGAGGCATCCTCTGTGTCTGGTGACTAGATGTGCCAGCTTTTGCAAATCGAGTCATTTACATACCCGTCGCTGGTCTGCACCTGTACCGAATTACATCCACAACTGGACCATTCCTTCTGAGTGCTTATCTTTTTTGTCACTTGTTTTCTTGGTCAACCTCTTTTTCGCTTGCTGTGTAGGGTCCATGTTAGGACTGGTCTGGTGATGATACTTGCAGACTTCTGTAGTAAATGTCCTATCCAGCCCAAGTGTCATTTCTTGAGTTCTTGTTCTGTGGGCAACTGGTTTGTTCTCTGCCAGAGTTTGCTGTTGCTGATGGGGCCTGGTCAGTTTCACAGAGTATAGTGTTGAGACTCATGGTATGTATCACAAATGAACAGAAAATTTCATGAACATATAAAAATCACTATATTCTTTCACAAAGAAATAATGTAAATGAAGAAATATCTAGAAAAACAATCTGAGAACTAATTTCCAGGCTAATGTGGCTGGAGAACGATGTGTTTGTGTGCTCGTTAGCTGGGTCACTACAGTTAACTAAGTACCAAATAACAATTTAGCTCACTTGGTCACTAACCAGACAGAGATTAAACAGACAGGGACAGACTGTATTTATCTCATGAACTCCTGTGTGACGAATGCAGACTATATGCTACATCTCTTTAGTTTATAATTTTATACTCTAGCAATGCAGATGTAGATGAAATTATAGGATGTGACAGAATAACTATGTATTCAACTTCTAAATGCATATTTCCCTATTTAAAGAACTTAAATGACTGTCCCAGATTACCCAAAGCTTGCTGTCTATTCTAAATCATAATGGATAAAGTTGGAAAATGAAAAAAATGTTTGGAAAAAAAAACACACTTTCAACACTTTAATTCATATTCTGTTACTACATCACAAACACAATGTGGTCACAGTTAGAAACATTGTCTTATTCATAATTCCCAGGGGGAGCTTCTGATTGACATTTGCCCTGCCCCTTTCTGTGACATAACCACCATTAAGCCCTGTGATTTCAGTCACATCTCATCCATGGTAAGCCTACAGAAAAAGTCCTATTGACTAGATTTTGTTAGAACAGGAAATAAAGAGACCGGCGCTTGGGTGCCTCACATTACCCAACATCCCAGAATAACCGAATTCACCGCTACATATAGTGTTTGTAAGTATATGAATACAGATACTATTACAGGAGGACTATTATTGTTTCAAGGGTTTTTTTTTAGAAAGCTTACAAAAAGAGAAATTGCTCAAGAACTTTTTTACTTTTACTACTTCGAGTTTTTTTACTTCTTTTTTTAAAAAAACAAACAAAAACAAACCAAAGTTGACCCCTTCCAGTTTAGCCCACACACACTCTGGGGTTAACTCCCAATACAGGTACAGATTTTTGTTTTTAGATACTGTCATGTTTGTAAGGTGTGGCTGGACGCGTGCAGACAGGAAGCGGCAAAAAAAGCAAAACATGTTTATTGATGCACCAAGGCATAAGTAACGGCAGGCAAACTCACTGTCCATAAACAGAAACAAGGTTAAGGCAATCGACAGACAGAGCAAAAAACAAATCAGACAAAATTTAAAGCAAGAAAACAGGCAAAAGTCAAAAAACCAGAATAATAATCAAAACAAGGGTTAGCAAAAGCAGAAACTGAGGCGTAACTAAACTAATGCCTTGAAAATCCAGAGTGCAACCAAGAGTCCCTTTAAACTATGTGTGTGTGTGTGGATGTGTGGATTGGATCCAATTAATAGTCATATGACACAAAGTCCAGGAGTGTGTCGGCCATCTTGGTTGGGAGCATTCAGGGAACGGTAGTCCAGGGTTGTGGTTCGTGGCATGACATGGAGGTGCGTGCTGTAGAGCTTTGTGTAACAGAGATCATTGGGAGAATGTTACACTCAGCAGAGTTCACAGACCGCACTGTGTGTGCAGCGAGGGACAGATCATGACAAATATTAAGTGATTAATTATGAATTTACTCCAAGGATGGAAAAACATTATGATTAGATAAGTGAAGTTGTGCTAATTGTATAATTATGTTTTCATATTCCATTGAAATTTTAATGCTATTACTAGTATTCCATGGTTTTATATTGTGAATTGTATCTCTACAACGTCCTCTGGAGCCCTAAAATACTCTCAGAAATAATAATGCTGCTGTAACGTGTATTTAAACTACATTAATCATCTGGCAAGAAAATAAAGGAAAATATGAGTCATATCTGCGTAGTGAATGATTTATTTGCATGAGCATGTTGTGCTTCAGACTGCATGACAGACTGTTTCCGTGTTAGACGACAACCGCAAAAATGCTGTAGAACCTGAAACCCAGATTATTCTTATTGTTCAAAACTTAAATCGACGTCTCAGTTAACTGTCTATGAAACATTTACATGATTATGAATAGCATAAAAATTAATCCCTCCCCCCAATGCAAGGAGAAAGTAAAGTTCCTGTAGGCCAAACACAGTTCTGTAGTTCTGCTGCAGTCAGTCACTGTTTAGACACAACTCTGTTAACAGAAGTTTCACAGCAGAACCTTCTAAACTCATAAACTTTATCTAATTCATACTGAATCACAAGGAATATTCTTCCA
Organism: Notoglanidium maculatum; assembly: GCA_030068355.1. Classification (NCBI taxonomy): domain Eukaryota; kingdom Metazoa; phylum Chordata; class Actinopteri; order Siluriformes; family Auchenoglanididae; genus Notoglanidium; species Notoglanidium maculatum. The sequence continues at coordinate 7,217 of JAQQZX010040192.1, read as the reverse complement.
TCACCAAGGTAAGGCTCAGGTTTAAATACTTATCTATGTTTATCTGAATCTGTGGACTGTGATTTCAGTAGTTTCGTGTTCTGCTCTGTCAGAAACGCACTCCGAAGGAGAAGCACGGACAATTTAATTGTGCTAGACGGAAGATCTTTCCTAAGAGCAAATAAATCATTTCAGAGACAGGATTACTTTTTCCGAGGGAGCAATTCATGAATAAGACTATAAATATCCACCTAATAGTGAATAAATATCACAAATTTCGCCTGCTTCAAGATAATGATCAGATTAATCAGTGCGTTAACATGGAAAACTCACCACCCAACTCCGTAAAATTTCATGTGCTTGTATAAAAGCTGATGACTTCCTTGTTCCTATGAAACCTGTACGTCAGCAAAAAGTCACATGCCAATAAAATAACTGAAAGGCATGCTTCTTTGGTCTCTTCTGAAGCTTAGAGGATTTAGATTGAAGGCATGTACACAAAAATTAGCAGAAATGATGTACTGATAGAGCAAGATTTCTCAGCTCATAGCATTGTTTAGTTGGCGCTAATCTGGTTATTTTCCCAGCAGTCACTGAGTTCGGGGTGATTTGTGAAATGTAAATTCATCATGGGCTGGAACTTTTACCCTGTGTTTACTAAATGGCAAAACCGTGTGCCATTTATTTATTTGATCAGACATCTCTGATTGATATTTTGCTAGATTTATGTGTGTCTGGTTTAGAGGATTAAGCACAAACATCCTGAATTGGCCAATAAAGAGTTAAAATGACACATTTACTCAATAAATTATAACAAATCTATATTCTATCTACACCACTGTACACGGCAGTTGTATGCAATTGTTACTGTTTGTTATAGCCTAATTTATGTTGTTTGATAAAATGTAAAGAGTTTAGTTAATTAATTGATAATATAATTGAACAACCTTTATATTATTTTATTTTATTTTATTTTTAGTTAAAATGTTTCCAAAGTAAAACAAAGCATCAGGCAGAAAAACATTGGTTAAATGAGCTTTACACCAGGTTTATGTGAACATGCTCTTAACTTGTAATCATGACTCATATGTGTAGCAAATGTGTAATATCACTACAACTCTGTGTGAAATCCGTCAGCTGCAAAGTCACTTTTGTTTATAACCTTTGTTTGTTTGTTTGTAACCCTAACAGTTTTAGAGGCATCATGCCCCTCCTTTTTATTTACATCTTATTGGTCGCTGCCTGTGTGGGTGAGAGTCCTGGTTCTATAAGACTTAATAAGACATCATTTTGCAAACATTGACTAAAATATGCTACACTGTTTTTAAAAAATGCTACAGATCATGTAGACTGTAATGTTTCCCCTCCACAGACTCCATCAGTGCAGATCCTCACATCACTGTAACAGCTGAGGTGGGTTCCACAGCTCTCCTGCCATGCAAACTGAGGAACGTGTTCACCAATACATCACTTGTTCGGTGGCATGTTAATAATAAGCTGGTGTTTGAGAGAAGCATTAATGGTATGAGCATAGGTGAGGGATATGAGGGCCGTGTGGACGTTCCTGAGGATGAGCTGCGTAAAGGAAACTGTTCCCTGGTGTTGAAGAACGTCAGACTCACTGATGATGGCATCTACAAATCCTTTGTGTTGGAACACATGGACAGAGCTAACCCTAACATAGTGCAAAAAATCAAGGTTGAACTCTCAGTCAATGGTAAGTAAAACGTGCACGTAAAACATGTAAAACGTAAATTAAATAAGCAATAATTTGCAAGTGATCTATGATTTGTGAAAATGATTTGATCTGTATTTACATGAATATAATATAAAGACACAATAGTTACTGTTTACTATTTATTGATAAACTTTTGTTTTTTGTAAATATACACTCAATCTGAATTTGATGCCTGCAACAGGTTCCAAAAAAGTTGGTACAGGAGCAAGAAAAGACTGGGAAAATTGTGGAATACTAAAAAAAACAAAACACCTGTGGAACGTTCCATAGGTAAACAGGTTAATAGGTAGCAGGTTATAGTATCATGATTGGGTATGGACATCATCGTTCACAAGTAAGGATGGGGCGAGGTTAACCAACATACAACTTCTCAACATTTCAGTTTCTCTCCATACAATTGCACGAAGTTTAGGGATTTCACCATCTACAGTCCATAATGTCATCAAAAGATTAAGAGAATCCAGAGAAATCTCTGCATGTAAGGGACAAGAATGAAAAGCCACCACTGAATGCCCTCTTCCAGTTGTGAGATGTTGATTTGACAGTTCCTTAGTGATATTTTTTGCTGGTCTTTGTATCACTTTTTCTGACCCCTGTGGACTGGTGTCCCAGATGACGTAGGCCATGTAGGACTTGCCATGGGAGGCGCTCCTGAGGCATCCTGATAACATGCCCAAGCATTTAAAATAACATCAGGGTGTTTCAAAAACTAAAGAATAAAAATGGGTTGTTAAATGAGATTTAAAAGTAGAGATATTTGGAGATGACCTAATATAAAATCGAAAGGCATTCCAAAGTTTGGGAACAACAATTGAAAAAGCCACTCTTACATTTTAAGAGGGGCCAGGGCACAGATAAAAGTAACTGGTCAGATAATCTGAGAGAATGTGTTGTGGAGTATAGGTTCAGTAGTGTAGTAGTAGAGAAGTTCAGTAATGTATTGTGAGGCCGGTCCATGTAATGCTGTAAAAACAAATAGCAAAACCTTAAAATCTATTCTGTCCTATACAGGTAGACAGACTGCTTCCAGGAAAGCTGCTTCTCACTACTGAATTTATTTTATTCTCAAATTTCTCAAAATATCTCAAGTGAGGAGTCACAAATAACACCCATGTTCTTACTATGGAAGTGAACTTTAGCAGTGAGGAACCCTAACTGCTCTTGTATAATTGTGATGGAGTTTGGGTTACCAAAAATAGGTACTTCAGCCTTAGCTTTATTTAGTTTCATGAAGTTTTGGCCCATCCACATCTTTATGTCTTCAAAGCAACTGAACAGACCCTTAGTGGAGCAATGTTCACCTGACTTAAAGGTAAAATTGAGTATCGTCTGCATGACCGTGGTAAGAAAACTATACCAGGGGAAGCATGTACAATGAAAATAAAAGAGGAGCTAAAATGGAAGCTTGGGGTAGTCCATAAGAAATGGGGGTCTGGGATGAAGGGCAGTTTCCTATTTCAACAGAGAATGTTCTGCCCTTAGGGTAGGAAGTAATCCATTATTAGTACTCCAACCACCCCATGCTGAAGACGATCAAGTAAAATATCATGCTCGACAGTATCAAAAGCTGCACTTAAATCAAGTAAAATTAAAAAAGCAGTGGACCCGGAGTCAACTAATATCAGAGATCGTTTAGAACTTTTAAGATGCCAGATTCCATACAATTTAATGACCTAATACCAGACAAAAACTTTCAAAGACACCATGTTCTTGTAGGTAAGAGGAGACCTGGAAGAATACAACCTTTTCAAGAACCTTGGAAAGAAAAGTTTATTTTAGAAGTAGGTCTGTAGTTTTAAAGAGCTAAAGGAACCAAATTGTGTTTTTTTAGAAGAGTCTGAACCACAGAATGTTGGAAAAGAGAGGGTACAGAGCCCCTTGTTAATGAGCAAATAATTATATCTGAAAACTTTGGGTTAATGGATGTAAATGTCTCTTCAAAAAGGGGCGAAGGTAGAACATCTAGGGAACCTTCATTGTAGCTATAATATTGCACAACTAAGTAAGAGAGGTAAAAGAGAAGGAGATTTTTTTATCTATTGTCATTGACCTTATCAACAAATACATTCAAGAAGTGCTCAGGGGCAGCATTGGTGATTGGATCGGCAGTGGGATTGAGGAGTGTGTTAATAGTACTGAAAAGTACTTTAGGCTTATGAGAATTGTTTGCAATGAGATCTGAAAAATTTAGTTTTGGCTGTTTTCACAGCGTAATGGTATTTACTTAGGCTGTCTCCAAGAATGTTATGAGATTTGGAGCTTGTCTTTTTTCCACTTTCGATCTGCTCTTTTACAGTCCTGCCTTAATGTTGCGTATAGAGCTGTTAATCCATGGTTTGCACCTTCTAGGCTTTAGAGGTGCTACTTTATCCAAAATATCGGTACATATAGAGTAGAAGTGACTGACCTGCTCATCTAAAACCAGAGATATAGAGCAGACCTCCTGTAGGGGACACTTAGATACTTTTAAATAGGTATTTGCAAAAAGCAGTGCAGTGGAAGAACTTATGCTCTTAGTGAGGGATAAGGGTAATAGTGAACTTTATTCAAGAAGAGAAAGTTTTAGGGTAAATACGATTGGTTTGTGATCTGAAACATAAGCATCAACTGTCTCCAGAATATTAAAAACAATACCTTGAGAAAAAAAAGAAACTAGATCTAGAGTGCGGCCATGGTCATGAGTGGGACTTTGAACTAATTATATGAAATTAAACGAGTGCATAAGGCTTATAAAATCATTGGCCATGGGCTTGGAAGGACAGCATACATGTATTTTAAAATCACCAAGTATCAGTAGTTTATTGGAACAAAGCATGATAATTGACAAAAAATCTGAAAAGACCCATAGAAAATCCGTATTGAATTTTGGAGGCCTGTATACCAAAGCACTGAGTATATAGGACATAGAAGATCAATCTTGAGCAATATTTATAAATCCCAGTAGACAAACAAAGTGAAGGCGACACCCAGCACTATCGTCTTGGCAGCTAACAGAGCACTGGAATTGTAGTCCTTTGAAGCAAAACTCTGAGACTGACACGGCCACTACATAGAAAGTGAAAACATAGTCAGTTTTAATCAGACGATTTCAGCATGTCCATAGCATAGCGAGGGTTCATGCAGAAGCATTAGACAGGTGATAGGAAGGGTAAAGAGTCATTTCCAGGTGAGGGATATGAGGGCCGTGTGGACGTTCCTGAGGAAGAGCTGCTTAAAGGAAACTATTTCCTGGTGTCGAAGAACGTCACTGCTGCTGATGAAGCTGTCTACAGAAGCTCCATGCTAGTGGAACCAAAAAAATTGGTCCAGAAGGTTAAACTCTCAGTCTATGGTACGTGGATCAGTCTCACACAATACTGAATACGACACATATCAGTACACAAAGTTTAAAATGCCTGGAAACAGATTAAGCTCAATCGAACAGCATGTTTAATGTTAGATTATAGTGAGGAGCACACACAGCTCCTGTACTGCATTTCAATACTGTTTTCAGCACACAATTATTCACTTCCCCTTAATAATCAAAGTGTGTTTCCTGTATTCTACATCTATTTGGGAGGTTCTGATCCAATCCAAAGGACTTTGCCAAGTATCTGTATCAAAGCCCATGTATCATGCACATTCTGATGGATTGGGATTTGCCAGCTTATGTTCACAACCAGTATTTTATTATGCAACTGTCATATAAGTCCACAACGTCTACAACCTGCAGCAGTGGAGCACGTTATCTGAAGCACACATGCAGTAAAATGTCTGCAGTGTAGAACTGCAGTGAATAACCCAGTCAATAAAATACTTCACCAAAGCAACAAACACGGGAGGATGTTTTCACAGAGGAGCTTCCTTATGAAAAAAAAAAACACAAGGAAAGAGAAATTACAGAAAGGACAGTATGACCAGCCAATCCCTGTTATAGAGAATGGAGGTTTTCATCCGCTTCTGGAGCCGCAGTACATCATCCATTTCATTTCCATACTGAAGCTTTTAATGTTAATGACCACCTGCTAGACTGTTTTGCATATGTGACTGCAGGCAGTTTTACTACTGACATTTGGATTTAGAAGATCGCCCATGTTTCTCCTTAGTCTTACTGCACATATAGCTAAGAATGTAACTCAGGCAATTGAGGAGATGTTGAATATGTGGGAAATAGTCAAGCAATGAGAACTTGCTATTTTGAGGGACAACACAAGATTTTGACTCAAGCATATCTTGCCTTAGTGTGTGTTAACTATGAAAATAAAGAAGTATCAGATTGGGACATATCTAATACAGACAGCTTATCTAGAATCTTTTGAGAAGGAGAGCGATTGACTGACTGACTTAATGAGAGAGTAGCAGAGAAAGAGCATCCTCTTTGGTCTCTGTTTCTGCTAAGTAGACCTATCAGTTTTCTCTGTGGGAGAGCATTACAGTCGACCTGTCTCTCTGAACTATCAATTTGGTATATTGCCATGGCAGGCTGCCCGAACTAAAAAGATATAAAACGCATTTCAGTTCAGATTATATGAAGGTGAAAAATAATGAGAACGTTGCATGCTGTGCTGTTTGCAGACATGTTGAGTTGAGTTTAACAGGTGTCATTTAAACTAGCTGGCTAGCGGCTAAGGAGGTATGTCATGAGGCCAATCTCCCTGTAGACTCGTTAAAGTTGTAAGAGATTAAAAATGACTCTATGAGTTGAATAAAATACATATTTTAATGTCAGATTTTCTGCATATAGGAATACCCAACTTGGTTTACAGATTAGGCAGAATCACTAAGCAATCTATTGCAAAGTATATTAAGGATATGTCTTATGCTTTTATTTCTTAGGAACCACAGCATATTAGGGAGGCTAAGCGCAGGGAGGGCTGCTCAAGTATTTCACAGTTCTTTTCTGCAGAAAACCCAAGTTTGACAGAGAAGGTCAAAAGAGCTGAGGTGTACTTTACATCTTTCATTGTTGGGCATAACCTGCCATGCCAATGTTTCCAAATTCAGAAATCGCAAAAAGCTATGCGTGCTCATGAACCGAGACAGCAGATCTCATGAACATGGCATTGGAACCTGAATGTTCAGAGGATCTGTACAAGTTCATTCATGTAGAAAAAATGCCATTCAGTATCTTGGTTGATGAAAGCAATTATATCATATGTGCCAGTTTGCCAGTTGTTGAGTTCTGGATGAAGCTGTCCAAAGTAAAATCTGTCAGCACAGGAAAGTTGAGATTCAAAGAGCTCTGCTAGTTGATGAAGCTGCTTTTGGTGCTGCCAAATTCTAATTGTGCTGCAGTAAGGGCATTCAGCATCATGCGTCACATTAACACAGAATTCAGGAGTCAGCTATCGCACCAAACACTTGTGATGTCTGATGCTCTGATGTCTTGCGAAATTAACAAATTCATTAATAAAGACTGTTATGAAGTTGAGACATCCAATCCCCGATCACCCAGGGTGCCTTTCTGTGTGGAGTTTGCATGTTCTCCCCGTGCATGCGTGGGTTTCCTCCGGGTGCTCCG
>JAQQZX010040182.1:0-13976 GCA_030068355.1 Notoglanidium maculatum | reverse complement strand
AAACCAGACAATCAGTAGCCAAAACCTCAAAACCACTAGGCAAAGCTGAGAACACACACACACACACACACACACACCCAAATCTGCAGCTCTCCACTTGAGCAAAAGAAACATTTTGTCATTTAGAATAGAATAATCTTTATTGTTATACTCGATGAAATTTTGTATGGCTTTTCTGATCTTATGATCTAAATAAAATATAAAAAATATATAAATGTAATCTAAAAAGCAGCAGTAATAGCAGCAGCAGTATTTAATAGCAGCGTAGTGTTTTAAAGGGATTCTTGTATAATTTACCATAATTAATTTTCCATAATGAGAGAGAATACGATTACGTTTAACATCAGTATATCATGCCTTATTTTACCATACATTTTTATTGCTATGTTCTTTTTTTACTGGCAGAACCACGCTGACAAAGTACAGACTCTGTAAACGCAGCCTGGCTGTCGGGCCGCTATGAGAAATCAGGACTCCTGCTTGAGTGGTTCAGCAGCAGGGACACAGGACGCAGACCTTCAGCTTTCCTTTAACTGCAGCTGCTAACATAATAAGGGCCTGTGTGCACAAAATGCGTTTTTTGCGCTCGTTTATTTTCTATACAAATCCAATGAAGTCCAGCGTCGACCGTGCTCAGCGTCCTCGGAACGAAAACCCCCTCAGCGTACAGCCCTTTTCCTGCTGAGCTCAGGGCGCTTTCAGGTGAATATGTCCATCAGATGTGGTTTTTGTTCTGGCAGCGTCCACAATCTCATTTTCAGAACATTTTCTCCAGCGCTTATTGTTGCTTGGTTACACGAAACATCCTCAAGCACTTCTGAGTTCCTTCGTTGTGAACGCCAAGTCACTGTTTACTTTAGAAAGGTTAGCTAAAATGATGGAAAGAAATCACATTGATTTAAAATGTTGATCATGGTAACGCTACAAAGGTCGTAAATAACTGCGTTGTCAGCAACAGCCAGGATCTGTTTCTCCTACGCCATTGCTGACAGTGTTGCTATCATAAGTCCCACCCACTTCTTGATTTTGATTGGTCGGTGAGAGAGAATCGATATTGATGAGCTTTCAAAAGTTGAACTATTTCCAACTGAAAGTGGGAATAAAAGCTGAGCGCTGAGGGCGTTTTTGAGTGCCGTCGGTGCTGAACTTCAAAGGATTTGTGTAGAAAATTCGGTGCATTTGTGGACACAGGCTCATAGTTCAACTTTTGGAACACCACAGAGCTCATCAGTGTCGCTCCTCTCTCACTGACCAATCAAAATCAAGAAGGCGGTGGGACTTAAGATATCAACACTGTCTGCTTTCTTGCATGGTGTATCTCATGCACACAGACTCTTCTTTTAGAATTCAACATGACAATTCCCATGTCGAGAGCTGCTGCTGCCAATTCAAGGCTGTGATTTCATTCCATCGTTTGAGCTAACTTTTCTGTTGTAAATAGAGTCTTGGCATTCACAGCGAAGGAATGCGGACGTGCTAGATGTTTTTGTAGCCTAGCAACAATATCCGCTTGAAAGAAACGCTCTGAAAATGAGGTCGTACCAGTGCAAAAAGACGCATCTTTTACGTTAACGTATTCATAACATACTAGATTATTAGTCCATGAATGTCGGTATCTTAGCCTGTTTTTCATTTGTATCTTATAATAATCCTTGCGAAATTGTGAAAAATCTTGCAACCTCAATGTTTAACCATCTTTCTGGCCAGATTGTTCATCATTCTTTTCACTAGTGCTTTATAGCAGCTTTTACATTAGCTATTGTACTCAACTGCTCACATAGCAAATCCTGCATTTTTTTTTCTTTTTCCTCAACACCAAGAAAGCAACACAGTGCTGCTGGAATTATTTTTGTATCTGTTAGTAGTGCCTCGGAATCTGCAGTGCCTCACTGTATCATTTGCTGAGCTAGCTGAACTTGTCTGAGAAAGCACTCAGCGTTTTTACAGAGAGAAGAACCATATAACGAATGAGCAGTTGTATCAGTACAATAGGTGAATTGCTTTAAGTGTTATTAAACCCATAAATGAAAAGCAATAAAAAGCATACTTTTCCTCATCAAGGTGTGCAGCGGTTATCCCGTAATCATGTAATGACGTGCTCAAAATCGAGTCTCAGGTTTATGCCTTGAGCATACCGCAGCTCGCAATCTAAAGTTTCATCGAGCAGCTTTGTTTCCTTGTCGTTGGTTTGTGGTTCATCCTTCCTCAGAGCTCCATCAGTAGATAATCGCCACTGCTGACTCCCCTCAAGCCCTGGTGTTTCAGAGATGCTCCAACCCAGGCGTCTGTCCATTAAGATTTGTCCCTTTGTCAAAGTCGATCAGGTCATCATGGCTGCCCATTTCTCTAGCGTTTAACACATTGACAAGAGAACTGACGGTCAGGTATATCCTAGAACTGCACATGCGCCCTTTTTCTGAGATATTCAACGATATTCGGTTCATGCGTGAGCAGCTGTAATGTTTGGCTCAATGGTGTATACAGTATGTAATTTTTATATAACCAAAAAAACAAAAACAAAACTCAACTGAAAAGGAAAAGGTTTTTGTTGTTTTTTTTTTTAAATGTATCCACGATATCTCAGATTATCATCATTTATTGTGATTTTGATATTATATCCTCATAAAGCCTCATATATCCTACCCTGCAGCCATTTTGTCATGCTATTCTCTTATGGCTCTTTATTTTGAAATACAGATTAAAGGAAAAAAAAAAAGGTCATTGCAGTCTATTGGTTTGGCCACAGTGCTGACATTAATGCTGCAATATATCGATCCCATGCTTCTGCATTCTAACACATTCGGTCATGACCAAGTGAGAGGGGTTGCTGTGGTTGGTATAAGGAGGCAGTGTGCTGTGGGCTCTTCTCCAAGGAGACTGTGGGCACCATGCCTACTCAGCCTGGCACCACTGTACAGTCCTCAAACTGTGCCCACTGAACCCCAGCACAGAGCTGTGTGTGTGGGAGAGATGCTCATGCACACAGACCACAGGTGTGCAGCTTGTAGGGCCAACTGACCAGTTCTGCTGGTTTTGTGTGTGTGTGTGTGTGTGTGTGTGTGTGGATGGGCGTGGTGGATGGTCATACAAGGTTGTCAACAAGTACTCTCTTTCACCTTTTCCTGTAACCTCGCTGGCCAGAACTGACTGACCTCTTCAGAAAATATGTACTTCTAACCGTGTGTATGCTTACTCTAGCGCTAACCGGCAGCCAAAACAGCCACTTGTTTACTAGACATTGTGGAATAATCATGAGCGTAGTTAGACAAAACAACAACATCTTTTGGATGTCTTTGGAAAGTGAATAAACCTACTATGCGTACCACATGCTAGTATTTAAAGGAATTCATTAATCACTCCTGTACATATCATTTTAAACTTGTTTTTCCAAGTCTGATAAATAACGTTTAAACAGAAAACAGACATCAAGCATACAAACACAGAAAGGAAAAAAAAGAACGTCCTCAGCGTACTCTCATCCAGAAAGGCATGCGTCTAGTTTACTGCTAGTAACTTCGTCGCAGGTTGACGCAAATGGAATTTAAAAAATTGTATTAAATGGCTTAAAGAGGCCAATTCGTTGTTTTTGTTTACGTGCTGGCCACTGCGTTTTGAAAGTACACGACTGCTGTGGTTTGTTGAACTTTCCAACTTCGCTAGCTCTCTTCGTGCGTGCTCACCTAGCCGAATACCGAGCCTTTACAAGAAAGATTTTGCTAATGAACGTGCTGTAGAAGAAGATTGCCGGTTCACGAATTTCCTCTCTGGCCTGGGAAAACTTTAGACTCTTCATGAAAGTGTTAAATGATTGTCTGGTGAATGCTGTAATGTTTCATCGCGCTGTTCTGACTTGGGAACCTCATGTCAGAGAACACATGTAGGCAATCAGGTAAAAAGTTAGGGTTTATAACAGCTATGAATTTTAATGAGCTTTCTCTCGAAACGACACAATGAAACATAAGGCATTCAGCTGACACTTTCTTTCATCTAATGAATATTCATCAGGAATGTAAAATATAGCAACATTTGACATAAAATATCTTCAATTTATGGCCTAGGATGTCACCACGTTGTTGCTTTTCAGATGGAACGGTGTAACCTCCTTCCTCAAGATTTGATCCATTTTCTGTTGTGCACCAGCCCCTTTTCCAACACATCACTCCCACAGCATGACGCTGCCACCCCCCATGCTTCACATTTACATTTAAAAGCCTCACCCTTTTCCCTTTATCCACTGCCCTGATCATTATGATCAAACAGTTACATTTTTGTTTCGTCCTACCAGAGAACACTTCTCCAAAAGGCTGATGATCACCTGCGGACTACAGTCTGGTTTTTTAATGCCGTTCTTGGATTGAAGGCTTTCTTGCATGACAACCCTTCAGGGTATGATGATGTAGGACTCTCTTAATGGTGGATGTACATACTTCAGCACCTGATGCATCTAACTGCTTTACCAGTTCCTTTGTCTTGGGGTTGTCTTTGGATTTGATCCCTTCAGTCCAAAGTTCAAGAACAAATGTCTTTCTTATCCCAGTATATTTTTTACTTTTGTGCACGATTGTTTGTACAGATGCTCATGTTGCCTTCAATTGTTAGAAAATTGCTCCTGCGGAGGAACCGGACTTGTCGTAGTTACTTGGCTTTTTCTATGGTATCAAGAGCAAAATGGCACTAAAGGCACTGGGCCTTAAATACAACCACAGACGCTCTCCCAGTTAATGTCTAATTATGACAACTAGCCAATCATAAACTTCTATAAGTCATTACATTAATTTCTAAGTCTGTCTCTAAGCAATTGTTTTAAGATGGCCTGTGATGAAACAAAGTAGATGCTGTAATCGACTTGATAAAAGAAACGTGTGAAGTTGTGAAAAACCCTCCATGCAGTGGTGTAAAATGTGCAAACCGGAGGTCCACTGATGTTTAAGACATCTAATATGCTAAATATTATCGGAAATCTCTCTTTTTCGCACGCAATCTTCACACCACAGGGGCGGTGCTGCTCTCGGCATCAAAACACTGCTGGATGTTTTCTCTTTTCCACATTTTTTTCTGCTAATGTCAAATGGAACCCCAAGAGGTTAAGCGAGCATTTGAATATCCGTTCACATCGCAAGGACATTACACAAACATGACCTCTAGCTTTACGATGTAGCTAATCTATGGTTCATTTCGTCACAAAATCATCTGAAAGCTTGCATATGCTCGCAGTGCATTATGGGTAATACACTCGGTCCCTCAGCCAGCAGTGCTACAGCTGGTAATACATATAATTCTCTGAAATGATCCTGTACTGTAGATTCAGGGCACATGCCAAGTCTAGAGAAAATAAAAGCACTTCCAGTTGGTGTTTTCACATCATGAGCTCAAGTCCAATTCATTGAGTCACTTGAGATATTTGTAAGAAACAAGTGGTGTGTGTGTGGCTGATATGAAAGCTGACAAACACTTAATGCATCTTTTTAATCTCGGAGCTCTTCTGAACTCTGTAGAATTTATTCTGCTTGACTTTCCAAACATGCCAGATTCTGATGAATGCCATAAGCTCATCCGCTGCCTGCCTGTCCGTCCGTCTGCCTGGTTGCTGTCTGCTTTATCAATAATGGAAAACATTGCAGTTTTTTGTATATTTAAAGACAGAGGAACACGACTTTACTGGCTCCATGCTGTCATTTACACACACACAGACACTGTTCTCGCAGATCACCTTCGACTTCTGAACCTTTAACCCACCCTGGGGTCAGTCTCCCCCTTTTTCCCCCCTACATGCCTGTAGTATCTCCTGCTGCCTGGATTATATCTGCCTGGAAACACACACACACACACAGAGGACAATATCTACTCGATATGCATTCAAAAGACCTATTACACTAGTGAGGGGTACATTTTTGAGTGTGTCCAGTGTTGACCTTGTGTCTAAACACCGTTACTCTTCTTCACAGACTGCACATTTAAATCTCTCCCTTCCTCCTTCTAACTATAAGAGGTACAGTCATTGTCTTTCCCACGTACAGTATGTCATGCTTTGACTGGCCTTCTGTCTGTTTTTGTCCTGTTCATCTTTTTTATCCAACCATGTATAGTGTTAGGGTCCAATAGGCTGCTACCTCTGCTTTTTATTAAAAAAAAAATGAATCATGGAAAAAATACAGTATTGAGAAATGTAATTTTCTCAACAAAAAAAATTGCATCAAGTGAAAGCATGAATAGTAATAAATGCATGCATTAAGCATAAACTTTTCATAAAATGTATGTCAGTGATCTCTTTTTGGATCTAAATATTTAAGGAGATGTGAAACAAGTCTTCTAGACCGGTCTCAGAAGGAAAGGCCACAGAGAAGCATGGTGGTGGTAGCGTTGTCATGTGGGGATGCTCTTCAGCAGGGATTGGGAAACTGGTCAGAGTTGATGGCCTCCCCAGATCTCAATCAAATCATTTACTTTCATGTTATTTGGCAGACGCCCTTGTCCAGAGTGATTACATGTCTCATTAGGGCAAGATTGATGGCACTAAATAGTAACATGTATGGCACTAATTGAATAAATGTTAGTTATTACACAATTGGTACATCTCTAGTTGAGTGATCTAGGTGAGTGACATTCTGGGTGAAACGGTGTTATTTTCGATCTTTCAATTTGATCAGTCATTGACTACGAGGGGTTCTGAAGCAGTGAAAGCAAAAACGTGGCTTGTTTACAGCTGTACACGTGTGCTTTATTGTAGGGAAATAAACCCTGATCTTTTCCACTGCAACCCTGCTCTTTCCAGGGTAAAGAATGTAACTATAACACTCATCTGTGCTTTTCATTGCTACTATATAAACCAGCTAAGAAACATGTTCTATGACATCACTGATCAGTTAACACTAAAAGTCAGTTCACATTGACCTCATTCTGTTCAATTTTCAAAAACTTTTCAGTCCACACCAGCCTAAGCCATGCCTTCGTGTGCCTGACTGAACCATAATCGCCATAGAAACCCGATGAAATCACAAAAACACACTTTCTATTCACTGTGCCCTGTTTATACACATAATCTACAAAGTGGGCATGATTGTGTAACCTTAGCTCATTTTATGAGAACACAAAAGTAGACAAATATTCACTGCAGACCCCCAGTCTCAGCTGGCCGAGACAGTTTTAAATGGGTGAAAGAGGCTTAATAATAAAGAAGGCTCGAGAGCAAACCGGGCTTAGCTTTGCGTGCTCTGTTTCTTTCGGGTTTTTGTTTGCTTTATGTCTAGACTGTTTTTTCAGCTCCTTCTTCATGACAGTTGAAGAGAGCAGGCAAAAATGTTGACTGGCTAAAACGTTTAAGTAATTAGTAAACCTTAGAGGTTGCTTGTCTTGGCTGAAGGGAGGAGCTGCTTGGACAAGCAATATTAACCTTGTGATTGGTGATGGTAAAAGTTTAGGCAAGATTTCTGTAAGATTAGTCTTGCTGACTTGTCTGAAGTTCTGACAGAGTATTTGTGGACATTAAAATGTTACCACTTTTCTTATTAGGAGTGTTCCAGTTGGCATTGCGTGGTGTTTTTTGTACTTTCCCATTTGATTCACATTTTACTTCCTATCCACTGGTAGGGGGGATCACATTGACAGACCATAATAATTCTATGACTCAAACGAAGTTCTGTCTCGTTCCTAAGTGATGTGAAGCAGCAACATTCTGTACAACAGTGAAAAAAAGACTTGGAAAAATGGATACCAGTTTATTACAGTAATTTTACTGTAGAAATCACAAACATTGTAAACTCTGGATGAGTTGAGATGGTGATAATCAATCTCTGCATGGTGTCCACTGTTGTACGGTCATCTTTTCATATCGGATGTCCCTCAACATAAGAATCTTACCACTTTGATTGGTCAAAATCAACCAGAAATGTTCGTAGGATATACTAAACAGACCTTTATGAGTATCAACCAACACTCTGCTCCTACGCAGCCGGGTCAACCAATATAAAATCCGCCACTAGTACTGCTAGTCAGTGTGATTTCTACTTTAGGGGAATAATTACAAAGATCTAAACAACAAAGCTGTAAAGAACTTACCTGTAACAAGATGCCAGTGTGTTTTTGCCCCAAACACAGGAGGATGGTTAGAAAGGCAAACATTTCTCAGAGGATCATGGTGGGAGATGGGAGCATTTTTGGGGTCAAATCTCCAAATCTGAATTAAACGCCACCCTCCATTCCAACAACTGAACTGGTAGACGTGCCAGAAGAAAGCCTTTTCTTTCATCTAACCACAAAATAAGCTTCTGGAGTATGCTAGACCCTGCTGGAACTTTGACTAGAAGGTTAGATTAGACAAAAATAGACTTTTTTGGCAACAAGCCCTCAAGGGAAATGGGGTGTTGGAGTGAAAAGGTTATGGTTGGTTGGTTATACTGAAAAGAAAGTAATTCCCACTACTAGGTTTGGTGAAGGATCATTAATGTTGTAGGGCTGGATGGAAAAATACAGGCATTTTGGGAACATTGTTAGGATTCGTCGCATCTATCCAGCCGCCTCTGCCAAGAAGCTACAACTAGGTTGTGGTTGGATGTTCTAGCAAGACAATGATCCAAACATGCACCCAAATCCACACAAAATGAGACACACATTTGACATGGCCATCCAAATCTCCTGACGGTAGACCCTGTGGTTTAAGATGACGTGACAGATAATCCAGAGAGACTGAGTATTCTTTATTCTGTCTGCTCCAATCTCCAAGCATTATAGGACTTGGTGTTATGCTGTTAGCAAAGGAAGGTTGCTAAAGTAGTAAATTCATGGGGTGCCAATGGTTTTGTTCAAATTATATCTTCAGATCTCGTACAGAGATTTGACCTCTATTTCTCTTATTGTTAGATCTGTTTCATATCTGTTCCATTTCCACTGTATGTAAATTTTCACTCCTGACAGCTCAGTGTAGGGCAGAAGAGATGATGCATCCAAAGCATGTGTTCGTTGTAAATCAAGGACATTTCCTCTCAGAGGAACACTCTTTCGCTTAATTATTGTAACACTGCTTAGGTGTACTTGGACTGGCTGAAGCCTGAATGAATGATGACCGTATGCTGTATTATTTTTTTGCTTAATATATTAAGACCTTTAAATTGTAGTCCAATTTCCAAACATGTCAATTTTAAAAACTTTCTTAAATAAGACATTTTAATGTGTTTTAATTAATGTATTGTTCATAAGTATAACTATATATAAGTATTGTATGTTAGTTAAAGTAAGCCCTTATCGGATTGGGTTAAATTGACATGGGAAAGTTGGATAATCTAATTATTATGTTTTAGAGATCTTTGTATCTCTAAAAGTTTAGTCCCATCTTAAAAAATGTTTTTAGCACAGGTACAGCCCACATATACATCATGGTCATGTGACCTACTAATGATCGGGGTAGCTCAAAACAGATTAACGCTAAATTATACTTACATTGAATTCCGCCAGACGGAATTGTTTTTCAGTACCGCTCGTGGACGTCTTCGGAAATGAACTCTGTGTGAGTTTGGTAAACAGTGGAGGCAGTATAGCACCATGTTATGCTGTGATGCTTTGTCTGTAAATGACTAATCAAACTAGTGTTGCGTCTCAAATCACTTACCCTGTTACTGAGTGCAAACACTAACCAGTCTTCTTAATAGGGTTAGTGTTCAAATGGAACAATGTAAGTTCTTACAGTTTTATGTATGAACCACATCTCAGGACGACAGTCATGACGACAGAGGAAAGTTGGTACAGAGCATGTCAGTATGTTTAACATCGCTGTGCATGAAATCATTAAACATTATAATATGACATGGAAACTAGATGAACGGGGTGTTTTCGCTCCGACACGCCGTCAGTGGATATCGCTTTTAGTCCTCCAGATGCAGCAGCCATTTCTGCATGCGCACACAGTCATGTGTCAAGTATGAACAGCACTTAGTATTAAAGATATCAGGCCCAGCAACTTTACTTATCAGGCAAAGAGTTTGTTCGGAAATACTGTCCCATCGGAATAGTACTTCAGTATTCAGTGAGTAATATTTCCTCTGCTGTTTTCTTCTGTTCGTATAACATCCGTGCTGTTCTTAGTGTCTTATTGAGGTGATGAGACAGAATCTGATTAAAAGAGTCAAATATTTGTTCTGCTCTCAGGCTATATCCATCCTGTGTGTGTGTGTGCATGTGCGCATGCGTGGGTGCGTGTACACAAGCATACACGTGTGTGGCTGTGCGTGTGTGTATGCACATCAGGCAAACACGACTTATTTACGTTGTTTTCCTGTGTTTATGCCCAGTGGATTACTTGCGGAAACAACGCACACACTATCTAGCATGTTTCCAATGGAAAGCTTTGCTGTTGCATGTACACACACACAAACACACACTCGCTCATTATACATACGTACTTGAGCATGCAAGCTACTAGACAGAGCATGCACACACACACACACACACACACACACACACAGAGGGAGAGACAGAGACAGAGTTTTGCTGGATTTAGAGATATTGAAACAGCTGTGTTTATTAAAGCTAAATCTCTGTTTGAGGTAGTATCTGGGTGGACTGTGTGTGGAGATCTGTGTGTGTGTGGGGGGGGGTGGATGATAGACAGATTGGTCTACAAACTATAGACTGAAGTAACATTGCTGATATATTAGGGAAGTTGTGGGTCAGTGTGCGCTGCCGCTGCTTTGGAACACGACATGGTATGTGTTTTGAGATGCCTTTCTGCTTATCGTGCTTGTACTGAGTGGTCATTTGAGTTACTGAAGGCTTCCTGAGGCCACCTTGAACCAGTCTGGCCATTGTCCTCTCAATGCTCAAATCAATAAGACGTTTATTTCCACCCGCAGAACTACCACTCAGTGGACGTCTTTTGTTTTTCGCACTGTTCTGTCTAAACTCTAGAGACTGTTGTGCGTGTTGTTCTGCTGTTTGATGTGAATCTACAGTATATGTAGATCTACTTTTACTCACATTACTTTGATTAAAATGATGGATAATGTCAGCTAGGTAGCAAATGGTGGTTTAGTTAGTCGTATCTCAAAGGCCATGCAATTTCCATAGTCAAGCATTGACAGTAGAATGGGTCGTACTGATTTTAAGTGGTGCATTGAATGCCGGTCAGTTTGTGAAATTTCTGCCCTACCAGATCTGCCACGCTCAACTGGACGTGCCGTTATAATGAAATTGAAGCATCCAGGAGCAACAGCAGCTCAGCCACGAAGCAGTAGACCATGCCAAGCTGATAGAGCAGGACCAGCGAGTGCTGAAGTGTGTAGAGATCACCTATCCTCTGTTGCATCACTCACTACAGAGTTTCAAACTACTGAGCTTCATGAAATGGGTTTCCATGGCTGAGCAGCTGCACACAAGCCTTAGGATCACAATGTACAATACCAAGCATTGGAGTGGCGTAAAGCGGCAGCCACTGGACTCTGAAGCACAGGAAACATGTTCTCTGGAGTGGTAGATTATGCTTTAGTGGATGGATGAATCTGGGTTTGGTGGATGCCGGGAGAGCCTTACATACCAGAATACATAGTGCCAGCAGTAAAGTTTAGACGACGGATAATGACCTGGGCTGTTTTTAGGGTTTGGTCTCGGCCCCTTAAGCCGTGTTCACACGTCACGTTTTAAGGCTGTTTTTGAATTGCTGACAGGTCACCGGCAAAAGCCCTTGATCAGGTGCAACTCCATGTTTGATCAGTGACCAACAATCGCTGCGTGTGAACACTACAAAGACGTGATCAAACAAGCTTGCTGGCTAGTCACTGACTCTGACCAGATACCTAGGCTGCTATCTATCCGAGCCAGTCGCCGGTGACCTACAGCCAGTGAGGGCGCAGGGCATGAGACGACGGAAAGAGGTGGGGGACCTCACCTCAGCTCACCTCTGCTCAGCTCAGCTCAGCTCAGATCACAGAGTAACAAAAAAAACATGACGGAGCATGGGTGTGTCACGGGGGACTCAGGAAACGAGCAAAATTTAATAGAGTGTTGGCAGGATATGATACTTCAAGTGCTCAGTACCATTCAGCTGATCCATCCCTTCAGCCATATTCGCTTCTTTTTCTTTTCATGTGGTTTTTCCAAACTAATCATCCCACAAACAAGTCATAGCGCTTGTTTTTGTTGGATGTCCATTTTGAAACTCCTGTTTTGCTCAAGGGTTGCATGATTTCCTGTGTAATTCTCACTTTTCATTACAGAACGTTGTTTTGTAGACCAGACAGACCAGTCCTGCTGAAAGATCGTGCAGTTGGTGACCCCCTGTAGTGTGAACAGTACAGCGATCCCACGACTTTAGAATGTAGTGTGAGCAAGGCATTAGTTCCAGTGAAAGGTAATGTTAATGCTACAACATACAAAGGCACTTTAGACAATTGTACGCTTTGTGGCTGCAGTTCCAGCATGACTACACCCCTTTGCACTAGCAAGGTCCTGCACAGAGCCCTGACCTCAACCCCACTGAACACGTTTGGGATGAACTGGAGCCCTGATTGTGAACAAGACCTTCTCGTCCAACATCAGTGCCTGACCTCACTAATGCTCTTTGGCTGCATGGGCACAGATTCCCACAGACACACTCCAAAATCTGGTAGAACGCATTCCCAGAAGAGTGGAGGCTGTTACAGCTGCAGAGGAAGGGCCAACTCCATGTTACTTTTGGAATAGGTTTTCCAAGAAGCTCATATGGGTGTGATGGTCAGGTGTGCACATACTTTTAGCCCCATAGTGTATTTGTATAATTTAATACAAAATAATTTTCAGCATGTGTGGCCCCTGGTTTACTTCTCTCGCTCACGCTCTCTCGCTCGCGCTCTCTCTCTCTCGCTCTCTCTCGCTCGCTTTCTCTTGCTCTCTCTCTCTCTCGCTCGCTCTCTTGCGCTCTCTCTCTTGCTCGCTTTCGCTCTCTCTCACTCGCTCTCCCAGTTCATCCTGGATCTCACTTTTCTTGCACAACTTCACTTTCACTAGGTTTCAAATACATGACAGAGAATAAAGGGCTTGCTGAGGTTCATGTTCGTCAATGAATTGAATCAGTGTGCATTCAAGATGTATACTGCACCGTGTGTGTGTGCGCGCGCGTGCGAGTGTGTGCATGTGCGCTCATCTGCATAGTGCAGCAGTGTGTGCTGTGTCGGTCTCCAGCTTGCCCGAGGGTCATATGTCAAGGCGATGCGTGTGCCTTTGGCGTCCAGACTCGGTGTGTGTTTGGCCCCGTGTATGTGTTTGTGGCTCTTTTTGGCGTCAGGCTTTAATGAGCGTTTTTCAGGCGGATGCCACCGACTCTGGGAATTTCCCCACAATGCAGCGCTTTCAGCTCAAGGCCTGGTAAAGGGAGCTGAACGTGAAGTTAGCACAGAGCAACATTTACACTCCTGTCACACACCATCTCTAGCACACTCCATAATTCCAAAGTGCTGAAGAGGAGACTGGAGCCTTGTTTACATCAGGGCTGTATCACCAAAAAAAAAAAGTGTCGTACTGTGGTTTCTATACACACACACACACACACACACACACACACACACATACGTATTCATACACTTTTAAGTTGTTCACGATCTTGACAAACTGACTTCTACTTTCCCTTTTTTTGCACCCCTTCCCAACCCTCTTTTAGATGTTTCTTCATCTGAGTGTGTGTATGCGGGTGTGTGCATGTGTGTGTGTGCACTGAAGTGTCCCCCATTCCCGAGTGGTAGTGCCAGCTGTTTGTGTCTCCATGTTGTGATTGCCGTCGTTATTGCGTCTGCTTTTCGAGCTCTGCACTGTGGTTCTGTGTTTGTGGTGAAATGCGAGAGCTGAAAATGCGTCCTGCTTTCATGTCACCGCGCTTTCGTTTGAGCTTTTGTTTAGAGCCAGCTTGTTTAGCAGAAGGGAAATTGAATTCGTCTGTGCTAGGCGCTTTGGGAAGGGGGAGAGGCCCCCACTTCACTCACACTCTCTCTCTCTCTCTCTCTCACACACACATATATATA
>JAQQZX010040114.1:0-13980 GCA_030068355.1 Notoglanidium maculatum | reverse complement strand
CATGAAGCTGGTTAAGATAATGCCGATTGTACCATCACGGTAAATGGTGGCTACTTTGAAGAATCTAAAATATGAAAAATATTTTTTTTTGTTTGTTTTTTTCTATACTTTTTTGTTTACCACATAATTCAGTATATGCCATGCGTGTTGCTTCATAGTTTTGATGCATTCATTAATGTTTTACAACGTAGAAAGCAAAAAAAAATAAAGAAAAACCTATGAAAAAGAGTAGGTGTGTCCAAAGTTTTGACTGATAGTGTACATTACAGTCCAGGAGTATGCGACTTCCTTTAACCCTAGCTAAATTTTCAAATCTTTTGCCATGAAATTTTATCAGAACCACTGCACATAAGAGAAATATTTCCAAACCTGAGACTTATAAGGTTTTTAGCTGAGATTTTTCACCCCCCCAAAGGTTATAATATCAGAGATTAGAGCTATGCAGAAAGAAAAAACAAGAAGAAAGAAGAGCATTCGTGAACATTCTCATGAACAATTGTGAGCGGTCTGGTGATTATGAGCAGTTTTTATAGAGTTGTAACTTGACTTTCAAGCAGCTGAATGTCTGAATGCACTTGAAAGTGTTGTCACGACAGTCCTTGCTAATGCTAATTCTAGTTGAGCCACCCCGGGTTCCGGGATGGAGCTTCACACCTATGGGCAATTTAGAGTATTTATTTAATCTCCATGTCTTTGGACTGTGGGAGGAAACCGGAGCACCCGGAGGAAACCCACGCATGCACGGAGAGAACATGCAAACTCCGCACAGAAAGGCACCCTGGGTGACCCGGGGATCGAACCCAGGACCTTCTTGCTGTAAGGCGACAGTGCTAACCACTGCACCACTGTGTCGCCCAAGAGATATAGATAATGGATGGATAAGTATCTTTACATCTGCTATTAAACGTTACAGCTTTTCACTCTACACATTCACAGCAGTTCACGTTACACATCTCTGAACCATGAGAAATAACAACACTCCTGGAGAGCATCTTTAACAGTCCTTAACAATCCAGAACTGTGGGAACGTGATGGATTCAGTAGTTAATACAGAGCTGTGTGATGTGTTGATGTGATATGGCTGACCACCATGGCCACATTTATATATATTTATGATATATATTTATAATGTGTTTATGATATAGTTATATAACGACTTGTGTGCTTAGTGTCGTTGTCTTGCTCCATGACCCACTTTCTCTGGAGATTCAGTTCACAGACAGATGTTCTGACATTTTTCTTTAGAATTCACTGGTATGGTTCAGAATTTATTGTTCCATCAGTGATGGTAAGATGGTAACAGCCCCAAACCATGATACTACCACCTCCATGGTTCACAGATGGGATCAAGTTCTTATACTGGAATTTTTGCAAACATAAGGCTTCTCATTTCAACCAAAAAGTTTTATTTTGTTCTAATAAATAAATGATCTATTAAAAAATTGAAATGAAAAATAAAAAAAATGACATGAACTATTAAAAATTTTACATTTATTTATTTATACTTTTGTTATAGCTAATTACTCGTTATGTTTATTTACATTTCAGACTTGCAAGCATTCCTGACCTTGTAAATGGGTAATTATTTTTTAAAAAATTATTAAATATTAATGCTAGTGACTAGCAGCTCCAGCTGACTTCTTATGATATTTCTATTGTAATGATGTCACATGTACATGGAACACATATGTTACATATATGTAAATCGATATTTAAGGGTGATAGGATGATAGGTGATAGCCTTCCATCCCGCAGACACAATCCCACACACACACGTGACTGGAGCTGCTGAGGTCATGCAGTATCATGGACTCTACTGACAGTCGCCAGTTGCATTATAGGATCAGGTTTAACTCTGTGTGCAGTGGAAACAAACTTCAAGTTGTACGCCTTTCTGGAAAATGTCTGCCCACTTATTGATCTTTAAGCGTGCTCAGTGAGGAGGATCATATTTACAACAGATGGATATTTACTATATGTTCTCATAACCTCTACAGCCCTGTTGCCATCTTTCTTCTTCTATCAAAATGCTTTAACATCTAAAGATAAAGTCCAGAAATAAATTCCTAAAAATCCACTCCTATTCGATAGAAGTCTAATCACATAGTAAAATTTTATTTGTTTATTTATACAAGAACTGTACCAAAAATTTCAGTTAAAACTAAAAAATTTGATCTGAAACTGACTTTATGTTTTTTTAAATAGCTGAAAATCTTCACCTGCTGCTACTCTACTTGACTCTGCTTGGGTCAGCTGATCAGTGCACGCAACGCCATCAGTGGCGTTGCAGCGTGCCCTCTGGTGGGCAAACTAAGCAACGACAACACTCATTAAAGGTTAAAGGATCCGTCAGCCATCTCTCTGTTTCTTTTTTTAATTGTCATTCATTAGCCAATGTAAATGCAGATACCAATTTATCGTCAATTAGCTCATATCAGACAATAATATCGCAAAATAATCTAGCGGCAACCCCTTTAATTGGGTCTCAAAAAAAATTTACAGGTAAACCGCTCCTGTAATAGCCCATGTGAAAGCTACATGGCGAGTTTTACAACACGTATCATGAAACTGTCTGAGAAAATTATGACTAAAATAAGACTACAATTGAAACTGAGTTCTACTGACTAAATCTTGACTAAAACCAAACAAAACAAAAAGACTAAAATGTGTCTAAAATGTAACTAAACTTTTTAGTAAGCAACTAAGCCTTACACTAAATTTAAAATCCTTGTCAAAATGAACACTGGTACATGGGATGATTTAAGCATGCTGTCAGGTTAGCATTTATCAAGCCAATTTATAACCAATCCAGCCTTTTGTTTGTCACCTTTACTGTTTGCTCTACAGAGAATTTTTAACATGTGATTATTAGTAAGTATCATTTTATCATTTAATGGTAAAACCTCCATAACACATTTTACACATTATTATAAAACACAGATAGAATTCACAGCATATGTATATGATATGTAACAGTAGCTCAGACTAAAATCCTATTTATTATATCAAATTTAATCAAATATTTATCCAGCAGTTATAATTATCAGTATTGGATCAGTGCATTTTTAGAAAACATACAAACTCGGCATGAAGGGTCAATTAATTCAGATCACTGCTGTCCATGTATTTTGACGATTTTTCTAAAATATGCTTTTTATGACGATATCAGAGGTCGTATTGGATGCATTTAGATTTCAGACAATTAAAAAAGACATTAATCTCTTTTCAATTTTACGGGTAACAATTACTAACAGCACAGCAGTTTACTCCCCCCAGGCATGAGCGAAATGACTGCCAGATCAAACATTTACTGTTTAATATTGCATGCAGGCATTAACAAAAAAAAAACCCACATATTTAAGTGTTGAGGGAATACTAATAAGACTTTATGCTACAGTAAACGTTACATTACATAAAGGCGCATGATATTTTAAACACATTCCATGTTAAATGAGAGAAAATACTATTTATTATTTGAATAGTATCCAAATAACCAAATTTGTACTACAAAACTTTAATTTGCCCTTTAATGTGAGCTTCTCTGAAAATCCAAAGTAGAACCTGATAACATAAAATGGCAAAAAGAAAAAAAACATGATATCAGTTAGTAGCGCTTTCATATCATGAATTTTTCATTAGCTTCCACCCCTATGGTGCCTTTCATAGCAGGGATCACGCTGGTATGAATGAGCATCCAAAGAGTCCATTTCTACCTGTCTGTGAGCTGCGTTTTGTTCAATACAAATCGACCCAGAGTGGTAACCAATATTACGGCTCTGAATTATTCAGTAGAAGGGTTAACCGGGGTAAGAACAGAGGGCAAGATGTGTCTTGGCATCTCCATCCAGAAACACACACAACACCCCCCAGAAACAATACATCATATCCTTGTTGATTTACAACTGCTTGAAAAAAACACATGATGTTGCAGGTGATGAAGGCAGACAGCTTGTTCTTTCAAATCTCTACTGAATCGCCCTCAATCTGGTGGCATCCCTGTTTACGTTGCCTTGGAATTTGATTCACACCTATTACTTCATAAAGCACTAAAGACCTAAACAAGGCAAAGAACGAGGCTCAGCATTTTGCTGCCCAGTGATGTGCAATAATCCTCACTTCATTTCCTGCTCTGATTAAGAGATTGTGAGATGGAGAGATCCCCTACACACATACACGTACACACACGTATACATACGCCTACATGTCAAGCAGCACAGAAACAAGCAGTGGGCACACAGACAATCACACACACACTCATAAAGCAAAAGAAATCCACTCACTGTGAAACAATGAATAATTAATAACATTTCCATTAAATGATGGTTAATCTGCTGCACACGTTAATGCGCTGTGTTTGAAATGTAAACTCTAACAATATTAGACATTAAAATGCAGACGTTTTTACGGCTTACTATTAAATTCAGTTCAAAGAGCTTTATTAGCATGACCATAAACGTGTACAGTATTGCTAAAGCATTGAAATGAGACAGTTTCAATAAAACAAATACAGTAACAATAACAAAAAAATAAAATAAAATAAAATAAAATAAAATAAAATTGCTTACTATTAAACAACTCCTCTAAAATATTATGTCTTGGTTCTAATTGTAATGTATATCCACTACAAAAAGCTTTTCTCAGTAGGACAGGTACAGCGAGAGTGACAGCGATGAGCAAAGACGGCTTGATTTAAACTGATGTCTGCGACTCTGAAAATATTTGCAAAAGAACTGAGATTGTTTGCTTGATCCATTTGGGTTAGGCAACATCTTCCGATGCAGCTAGTTAGTATCACACAATTAACAAAGTTTAATGAGAGTTCTAGCAAAACACCAGGAAACCATAAAACCCAAACCCACCCACGCAGTCTCTAAACACTCTCCATGACTCAGATCTGACTCTGGTATCTGCTCGGTTCTTTAGGATGCACAGCCTGGTGCCTAACCAGATACATGATGCAGTATTGGCATGTATTTAAAAAATCAACTGCATTTTAACTCGCATGATGAAACAGAAAAGCCGGCTGTGTATTTGTTTTATATTTATTTAACACTTCAAATCACCCTCCAAATAGCCAAAACTGAATCCTAGCGTAGTCTAATTATACTAATTATAAGCCTCTTCTGCATTCTGCATCAACAAACTAAACCTCAGACTCCCCAGAAGGCACTCACCATGGTGACAATATGACGGGCTGATATGGGTGTGTTATCCATGTGCACCTCATCGTCCGTCTTGGCAAGGAGGCTAAGCTCCAAATGATCCTGCGGCACCTTCCGGAAATGTGACTCAGGTAACGTGGAGGGCGTTCGCCTGGCTATGAGAGCGTGGGACCGGGCATGACTGCTGTATTTCAGTGGTTGCTTCTGGTTCTGGTAGTCCGCATGTTGATACAGGTGAGTGGCCGGTGCCAAACGAAAATAGCGCTGCGACTGGTAGCTCTCATCATCTCCTGAGAAGCCTCCTGAAAGAAACATGGACAAGCACAAGACTGAGAATATAGATTTACTAAAGTCTATAAAGATATTTGTTTTGGGGGCCACAAAGAGGCATTGCTGCAACTGAAAATGCTAAACTGACAGGTTTTAGGTAGACCATATACGTGCACCAATCCCATTGTCTCATGGGATTTTACATGCAATGCTGATATCGAATACTGAATGAATACTGAATACCGGCCCAATCCGCTTACTCAGGGGTTCTTACTCCTTGTCACCAGGGGCTCTTTCAGTTAAAAAACAACAATCCACACAAGCTTACAGCCCAGATTTATTTTTATAAAGATTAGGCTCATTATTGAAACATTTAAAGTAAAATTCTGGGAATCTCTTAGAACGTTTTTTTCCCCTGAAGCCCCATTTAATTCAGTCTATCCAGCTAATACCTATTAGAACACTTTTATAAACACAACACTAATGAAGGTGGGTTGTGATTTTCATCACTGTGACAAATTAAGAAGTCATGGACCCCTTGGGAGTTCCCAGACCCCATTTTGAGATTCACTGCTCTTAATCATGAGCTGACTCTGTGCAAGCTTGAGTCTGGTGTTCATGTGCAAGATCTACACTATGTGCTTGTTGAGCAACTCATTACACATTCAGTCTCCCCTTTGCTGTTATAATGCGCTCCACTCCTCTGGGAAGGCTTTCCACTGGATGTTCGAGTGTAGCTGTGGGAATTTGTGATCATTCAGCTACAAGAGCATAAGTGAGATCAGATACTGATGTTGGGTGAGGAGGTCTGTGGTGCAGTCGGTGTTCCAGTTCTTCCCAAAGGTGTTCAGTGGGGTTGAGGTCAGGGCTCTGTGCAGGACATACGAGTTCTACTCCAACCTTGACAAATCATGTCTTCATGGAGTTCACTTTGTGCGCAGCGGCATTGTCATGCTGGAACAGGTTTGGGCCTCTTAGTTCTAGTGAAGGGAAATTGTAAAAACACAGCATACAATGACATTCTAAACAATTGTGCGCTTCTAACTTTGAGGAGGGGGTGAGGTGGAGGAGGCAGGGCTTGTGGATGTGAGAGGAAGAATTTGCTCAGAGAATCTTGATCAGCATATATTTGAAACTCTCACCCTGGTCAGCATCAGCCTTGCAAGAGTTCAGATGGTTTCAACCAGTAGATGGCGCTTGGAACCATTTTCAACACATAAAATGCTGATTTTTATTACACAGAACTGGTAATTTGGTCAATATTAACACCAGCAGTGATGTGTTTCATCACAGTAGAGTCATATCATTTAGTTAACATCTCAAAAAACACATTAATGTGTGCAGTACATCTTTAAAGGTGCATTAGGTAAGATTAGTCTCATTTTTTAAACCAAGATTAGGTCTGTAACAGTTATGTAGGTGGGTGTGATGTTTTAATTTTTTTTTTCTCACCCATGTTCACAATTCTCAGTCACAGGATCTACAGTGGCGCATAGAGTGTCTATGAAATAACTAACAGGAGGTGCATCCAAACACAAGCAAGCATTCTGGACCGGAAGTCAGTTTTCCAAACGTGTTTTCTTAGTCACTTGTGCTGATGTCAATACGTGGGTTAAACCTGGAGCAGTGGTATCTCAGTGGTTATGATGTTGGATTACTGATTGGAGGGTTGTGAGTTTAAATCCCAGCATTGCTACTGGGCCCTTGAGTAAGGCCCTTAACCTTAACTCAGCTTTATAAATGGGATAAATGTAAGTCGCTCTGGATAAAGGCATCTGCTGAATGTAAACAACATTTTACCATGTACCACATGTATATGTTGAAATGACAATAAAAGCCACTTGAACTTGAACTTTGTATCATGTCCTAAATATTTTCCAGGTTATTTGTATAAGTAAGAAATAATATTAAAAAAAATGTGTATTGCACCTTTAACTCAAGACTTTTTAAAAAATTGTATATTGTTCCAGGTTTAAGAAAATGTGAAACCTGACCAGTATTTTATGACCAGATGACAGATGACACCTTTTCTCCCCGGCGACGGAGAAAGCCCTGGAACAGCCAATCACGTGACTGGGGGCGGAGCTTGAGGACAACATGCACCCCGTCTCCTTCCCCACACTACACACTACAGACACATCTTTACATTTGCATCCATGCAGAATACTGCTGAACTCTTTATACCAGGCCTGCAGGTTAGCACGCATGCCATCTATCATATACATCATATAACTATAATAAGGATCAAGGTGTTATTCTGAGATCAAGGTGTTATTCCCAAGTCACAAAATCCTGACATCCTACATCGAGTACTGACGAGACATGAAAGAAGACACAAGGCTCAACAGAAAGGTAGTGCAGAAGACATGCAGCTCCTCACCTGCGCTTCCTGCTGCAAGCAACACAGCAATAAGGAGATAAATAGCCCTTCGTCCATGCATGGCTCCGTGCAGTGCACTCCTGTACTCAGTCCTACATCTGACGGTCTACACTGTAAATATCCCCAGACACGCCTTTTTTATGTTGCTCTTCCGCTGTGGATGCAAGATGCGTATTAATATTAAATGATAATCATAATAATAATACTGATCCTGTTTAAATTGCAGCACGCGCGCATCCTCTTCCTTCCATGCACCGTGTGTGGAGAGAAAGAAACAGCTCAGGATGGATGGATACAGGAAGAGAGACAGGCGGGGTGTGTGTGTGCGTGTGTGTGTGTGTGTGTGTGGGAGGGGGGAGTCTATAACACCCGACAGAGCGTTCAATGTGCTAATATTTAATGATGAAGGCTATTTGTGTCCCTCCACATGATGTTCCATTTACAAAGACAAGATAAAAGACATGTTGAACATAGGTATAGTGTCCTTCACAACAACCTACTGTATGTGCATGCTTTTTGGACGGTTTTAAGGTGGTCGTGGAAAAGAGAACGCTAAACTAACTATTATCCAATCATAGTCAAGGCATACTACATGTCATCCATGACCTATTGGTCAAACAGCGTCCTTACCAATGGCCATCACCCTGTAAAAAACATCATCACTGTGCCAGGATGCTACAGTGCATTAGAGCATTTTCCTAGAATAAGCTCATTGGATGTATGTTATATTTTTTGCAGTGGGTTACATTTTGCTTCGTCATCATTATCGTATTATTATTATTATTATTATTATTATTATTATTACAGCAGTTATTGCTCTGTTGATTACAGCTATTCTGCTGTACATCCATGATTCCATATCTGCTGTTGCACCATTTATTATACTAATCATTCATGTTCCTTGGGATTAGTACTGACACGTTCACACTCACTCGGAGGACTTATATACATAAGGCTATACTCACTTTATATTCTATACTACTGTATATCCATGCATCCATTATGTATACTGCTTATCTGTTAAGGGTTTCAGGGAAGCTGGAGCCAATCCCAGCTGATTTTGGGGTACGGGAGGTGGGGTACACCATATATCCCAGGTTACCGGTCTATCCCAGGTTTAACACAGAGACAGCCATGCACAGTCACATTCACACCAATGGGCACTTTAGTGTAGCCAGCCGACCTAATCTGCATGTCTTTGGGCTGTGGGAGGAAACCGGAGCACCTGGAGGAAACCCACACAGGCATGAGAACATTCAAACTCCACACAGAAAGACCCCAGTCAGCCGGCAGGCTTGAACCCAGAACCTTCTTGCTGTGAGGCGACAGTGCTTAAATCTGATTCATATTTGTGCTGTAGATGATTGAAACCTATCTACAGCACATAGAGAACCTAATTTTTTTTTACGTGTCACAGCATAATATACCATACTAAGTACACTTTACCTTGAAATATAATCATTTAAATACTTTAATAGCAGCATGGTGGTACAGAATATAGTGTTGCTGCTGTTCTGAGTCTGAGTCTCCTAGTAGCTTGGGTTACTGTCTGGGTGGAGATTCTCCTCTTGTCTGTTTGGGTTTCTTCTGGGTTCTACAGTTTCCTTGCTGAACAAAAACACACAGATTGGTGGGCGTGGCTACACTGTGTGAATGGTGCCCTGCAATGGACCGGTGTTCAATTCTCCCACCTCACAGCAAGTGTTCCTGGGAGAGGCTCTGGATCCCGTCTGACTCTGACTAGGATTAAGCGGTTACTTCTCCGTTTTACATTAAAGTGCGACTCTCATGCTTGAAACATTCTTTTCCACAAGAAGTTTATTTTAGGTTACAAAAAATTGCACATTAGCTGTTTCCCGAACACATTCATCCCTTAATTCCAAAATCATCCAAATTTCCTGAAGATCACGGCAAGAAGAAAAGACTATAATAATAAAAATGTAATTCATTAGAATTTCCCTAATGTGCCCATGCAATTAGCTTGAATGCTTGATATCCATAATGCTCATTCATTTTACTAACTTTATGATTTAAAAAAATCAACCTTATTAACACTTAAAAGCAAAATACAGCCGCTGTGAGCAAAACGAAACCTCGTGAAAGGGTTATATGCTTGCATGTTTTCTGTGTTTCAATGTTATGCATATTTTGTTCTCCAGAGAGAGGTAACTTCCTCATCTGGGTGAGTGTAGTTTTTACACATTAAAAACATCTTATTTCATAGAATACTACAAAACTCGGGGACATCAGTTAGATTTCAGTCACCCTTCCCTCATTAGCATTGTTAGTTAACATTGCTGTTGGCTGTGTTATCGGTACACTTACCTTGTTTTCCTGCTGGGTTGCTTTCTCCTTCAGAGCCTGGTCATACCACATGGTATTTGATTTACTCTGTGCAATATGTCTAACATTTGTAAGCACAAAATATTTTATATCGTGATACAAAGGTTACTTAAATAAAAAAGCAATCGTTTCATGGTTGTATAAGTATTCACCTCCTCGGGTGAATACTCGGTAGAACCACCTTCTGATGCAGTTACAGCTGAAAGTCTCTATCAGGTTTTGCACATCTGAAACCCAATATTTTTGCCCATTGTTCTTGGCACAGTCGCCCGAGCTCTGTGAGAAGGGATGATGACTGCTGGTGAACAGCAATTTCCAAGTCTTGCCACAGGTTCATTTTAAGCTCTTGGTCTTGGATTTGAGTCACTCCTGTGTAACTTTGCTGACTGGAACAGGATTTCTAAGGATCCTACAGGATTGCCTTGCATGTGGCTCCGCCCATTTTTGCTCTCAGTCCTGAACCATTTCCCAGTCCCTGCTGATGAAATGCATTCCCACAACATGATGCTTCCACCACCATGCTTCACTGTGGTGATGGTGTTCACAGGGTAAGGAGCAATCCTGGGTTTTCACCAACCGTAGAATTTTGTTTCAGTGCCTGAAAGTTCAGTTTCGGCCTCATCAGTCCATGTAACGTTGTTCCACACGTCTCCAAATGGGCTTTCATGTGACTTTTTTGAACAATGACATTCATCTCAAGTTCAAGTTTATTTCTATGCTTTAAAACTCTACAGTGTTAAAAACCAATGAAATTCTTCCTTACACACGCGTATATTCAACAGTAAACATGTTCAACCAATAAAAGTGACACAGAGTCAATGAAAGATGATATATAACAACATACAACAATAAATAGAGATTATTTTTCCTGATTTGTTTAGAATTCATATGGTGCCTCGTGGGAAAAACCTGTTCATAAAGCTGCTCCATTTTGTCTGAATGCTGCAGTACCAGCAGCCTGATGGCCAGGATGTGAACAGTCTGTTGCAGAGTGGAAGGAGTCCTTAATGATATCGTGGGCCTTGCTGAGACAGAGCGCACAGTACACAGCCTCCACTGAAGGCAGGTTTGAGGTGGTTGGTTGTGTTGTTGAATTTCCATATCCAATTATGATACCATCTGTAAAAAATCCTTCCAATCAGACATCTGTAAAACTGAAGAATAATGGTGCTGCGAGCTTTAACTGTACTCAGCATTTCCTTCCTGCATAAGAATAGGTGCTGTTGTGTTTGTGATGATGAAGAAAGATCATGGTCCTCACCATTCATCCAGTTTTGTGGAGGATCTGGGCTACCTCATCACTGGGCTTCTCCTATCTTATCAGTGGATCTCTCCAAGCTTCTTCAAAGTTATCCTAATTCTCTCCTCACAAATATAATATTCTTTCCATTTTTTAAAATAATGGATTTAATGATGCTCTGCAGGATGTTCAAAGTATTACATATTTTGATAGCTCCTGTGGTCTTCATGATGCTGTTTGCTAGGATAAGTTCTCTAATAATTTCTCCCAGGAACTGGTGAATTATGTACTTGTGTTGAGATAACATGACACACAGATGTACTCCATTCAACTCCATTCAGTGTAATGTCTAATGGCAAATGGTTGCACTGCAACTCATTTATTATTAGTTATTATTATCAAATCGTGCAGTGCCCCAGATACAAACAGCGCAGCATGTCAACACACTGTAGTACACAAACAAATAATTACCTAAATTATTTTTAACAGTTAATTAAAGCCTTGAATAACACCACTATTCTGGTGCTTCTGCGAAGCCTCGGCCTGTGTAGGTGAGGGAATCTGTTTGGATCCTACTCTTATACAAGCAGCACACTGGGTGTTGAAGCACACTGTGGTTAAAACTGTATAATTATTGTTATTAGCATTAGTTGTAATGATCAGCCCCTGCAGCTCTGACCAGGATAAAGCACCTGACGAGGATGAATGAATGAATAATGGTTGAGTATAGCATCAACTTGTATTCTGCCAAATACTGACCGATGCAACTGGATCTGTCCTTGAGCTATTTCTAGATTAGCTTGATCACCAGAGTACAGCTGTGCAAATGCTCTACATAACTATCTCATGTTGGAGCTATTGTCTTGGCGCCACCTGGTGGTGAAATGGAAATCTGTTCTACATAAACATCAGTTTAGGTATTTAAGTTACAGTGGAACGAATGCCATACCAAATGAAATGATATTTCAGGCACATGTTTTGTATTTGTATTTGTTATATCTTCATATTATTTCAGATATAAACAGTTAAGCAAAGGGTGTGCACTTTGCACCAATTGAAGGTAAGCTCTCATACCAGATTTTTTTAAATTAATTTATTGAGTTATTGATTTATTAATTGATTGTAAATTTCCAATTCAAAACCAAATCTAACTTAATCCCAGAATCAGGAGGGTCAGATTTTTTTTCTGTTTAATTTGAGAATTAAATATGACCTAAAACATCATCAGATTTTCACATCCTAATAGTAGATAAAGAGAACCCAATTAAACAAATGAGACAAAAATATTATACTTGGTCACTTATTTATTGAGGAAATGATCCAACATTAAATATCTGTGAAAAGTATGTGAAACTTTGCTTTCAGAGCCTCTTGTGCAGCAATAACTGCAGCTAAACGTTTGCGGTATCTGTTGATCAGTCCTGCACATCAGCTTGGAGGAATTTTAGTCCATTCCTCCATACAGAACAGCTTCAACTGCTGGGTTTCTTCACATGAACTGCTCTCACAACATTTCTATTGGATCAGGACTTTGACTTGGCCATTCCAAAACATTAGCTTTATTCTTCTTTAACCATTCTTTGGTAGAACGGCTTGTGTGTTTAGGGACGTTGTCTTACTGCATGACCCACCTTCTCTGGAGATTCAGTTCACAGACAGATGTCCTGACATTTTCCTTTAGAATTTGTTGGTATAATTCATTGTTCCGTCAATGATGGCAAGTTGTTCTGGCCCAGATGCAGCAAAACATCCCCAAACCATGATACTACCACCACCATGTTTCACACATGGAATAAGGCTCTTATGCTGGAATGCAGTGTTTTCATTTCTTCAAACATAATGCTTCTCATTTAAACCAACAAATTTTAATTAGGTCTCATCCATCCACAGAATTTTTCCAATACCCTTCTGGATATGTGATCTTTAGTAAACTGTAGACGAGCAGCAATGTTCTTTTGGAGAGCAGTGGTTTTCTCCTTGCAGCTCTTCCAGTCACACCATTATTGTTCATTGTTCTCCTGATGATGGACTCATAAACATTAACATTAGCCAATGTCAGAGTGGCCTTTAGTTGCTTAGAAGCTACCCTGGGTTCCTTTGAGACCTCGCAGACTATTACACACCTTGCTCTTAGAGTGATTTTGGTGGTCACCACTCCTGAGGTAAAAATGATCTTGAAGTTCCTCTATCTGTGTGATTGTGGATTAATGGAGTCCAAACCCTTTAGTGAGGTTATCAGAAATCTCCTTTGTTTGTTCCTTTGATACACTTCCACAAACGCGTTATGAAGATCAGACTTTAATAGATCTCTGTACTTTAAATAAAACAGTCAACTCCTGATTGTCATCCTATTGATTGAAAACGTCTGACTCCAATTTCATCTTCAAATTAACTGCTAATCCTAGAGGTTCACATACTTTTGACACTCACAGATATGTAATATTGGATCATTTTCCTAAATAAATAAATGATCATATTTATGTCTCATTTGTTTAATTGGGTTCTCTTTATATACACTACCGGTCAAAAGTTTGGACACGCCTTCTAATTCAATTATTTCTTTATTTTTATGACTTTAAAAGAGA